>CBVK0104051417.1:0-25372 GCA_900067695.1 Picea abies
AGAACCATCTAGAGGAAGATCCTTCTAGAAGCAAAAGCTTCTATTAGGTATTCTTACATTGGACTTATTCTTCTTTATTGCTAGGCCTTATTAATATTGAACTTTATTACATGGAAATATATTATTCTACCTACGTGAGGGGTTAGGTCCCTAACATAACATGGTGTGAATGACTAGCGTCAAGAATAATTGAAATGGTCATAAGCTAGCGAGATGAAAAATAACAGTGAAGCAGTAACAAGCACAATCATTAAGAATAAAATAAGATGTTTGCTTCATGTTTTAATGATCTTGAAACAAAGAATGAACTATGCTCGAAGTGTCTGTTTCATTTTTTAATGAGCATGAAACAAAGAATGAAATATGCTCGGGCTTGGTTTCATTTTTTAACAATATTTAAACTGAAAATGAACTATGCTCATAATGATACCCATTGATGAGTTTCTTCCCAACATTGTTGTGGTAAAGTCCCCCCTGCGGACAATTCAAAACCCCCTTTGGATCAAGACCCCTTCTTTGATCCAAAGACAGAAGAAAACAAATGTATACTAAATTCCCTTTAGACCTACTTCAACAATCAGAGTAAGAGGAAAGAAATGGATGACATACATTTTTACGATGGTTGTCCTCGTTGCTCCAGCCTTTGACCTTGTTGATCAAGCTCCTAGGTGAAAGAAAGAAACGTGCAACGAACAGAGAGAAACCACCTTCCTCTACACTAGATTATCAAGTGAAAATAGATCTATTTATGATGAATCTTAAAACAATATACATTCATGAGCCAATGACACAAAACATGAATGTAATAGTCCAAGTTATGTATTAATGGAAATCCATAGTGAAGCACTTACATTCCAACATTGATGTTGCAAAAATTCCTCCAAGATATCCTCTCCAACCCTCTCCTGAATGTCTCAAGATCAGAATTACGATGCTCTCATGGATTCTCTTCCCTTTTCACCTTGGAATGCACTCATTATATAGGAGTTGGAGGCTTAACCACCATGAAGTATTTTGGGAAATGGTTGAGGATTTAGCTCCATAAGTTGGTATTGAGTTTACCTAAGATGGATCCATGAGATATGACTCAAATCCTTGACTTCATATTCTCGCAAATATGGATGGTGCACTTAGTTGGAGAAGCATAAGATCTTGTGCATCAGACTTAGAGGAAGGAATTGAACAATGGAAGCATTGGTTGCATGAAGTGTCAACTAGAAGGTCCACGTGCATTACTCTCTTATTACGCTGGATCAGAACAGAGGTATGAGATGAACCAAAGTTTGAAGGATTAAATGAGGTAAGTTATTTTCTCAATGAATTTGAGCCATAGATACTTGAACAACAAAGGTTATTAGAATTAGATGTTTCAGTAAGATAAACCCCAACAAGATGGTGGGAAACCCACAAGAAAGGGACAAAGGATTGGCAACATTACAAAAGGCTGATGCAGATCAGGTTTGGAACAAAGAATATTATGTCCAAGTATATAGGAATGAGCGATATGAAGGACCATGTGGCACGATGTATCACAAATTTGAGGAAAGTGTCAAAGAAGGAAAGGACACATAGTTTCATACATACGCTGGATACAATTCCCAAGAACTGGTACATAGAGCTAGAAGTATGTAGAGGAACAACAAACCGAGAGGAGCTCATCCAAAAATTTAAGGTAACATTTAATTTCGAAGTTGAGTCACCTTTAGTTGATGCAGTTTTACAAGTCATTAGAGGTAAAAAATTTATGGAAGAAGGACAAGTAGGAATAGTACCTATAAGTAGTGCACACAGAGAGTCTGGGACAACTCATGAATTGTTGGAATGTCATAACATTACCGAGGATGGAAAAGAAGAAGAAGACCCAAGAAATGTACAGGTATCATAAATTGAAGGGGAGTGCAACATAGTAGGTCCAACACTTGAATCTGATGCATGTGTGAATCCCGTAAGAGTTTGAAACATGAACTATAGCATGGAGGAGAAGCCAAAGTTTTGAAACATTGGAGATTATTGGAATGATGAGACTATGGAAAAGATCACAGACCTACTGCATGAGTACCAAGATATTTTCCAACCGCATTTTTTAGAGATGAAGGAGATAGATGGAGAATTAGGTGAGATGAAGATCCTGCTGAAACTATATGCTAAGCTAGTAAGATAGAGAATTTACATATTAAATCCAAAGTATAAGGAAAAAGTGAAAGCAGAACTTGACAGGATGATAGAAGCTGGTATAGTTGAACCTGTCGCAGAATATGAATGGATAAGTTCTAGAATTTGCAAAGACTTAAGAAATTTGAATGTTGCCTACTTACATGACCCATTCCAAACCCCATTTACAGATGAAGTATTGGAAAATGTAGGAGAACATGAGACTTACTAGTTCACTGATGGATTTTTAAGATACCATCATATACATATTACACCAGAAGACAAACATAAGACAACATTTGTGACAAAATGGGGAAGCTACTAGTACATAGGATGTCGTTTGGATTAAAGAATGCACCTACTTTTTTTTCTAGAGTGGTTATCGCGACCTTTAAGGATTTTATTCATCAGTTTCCTGAAGTGTACCTAGATGATTGGACTGTCTTTAGCCTATTGAAATATCACATAAAAACTCTAAGGATGATGCTTGATAGATGTAGGAAATATCATATTTCATTAAATTTTAAGAAATGCATTTTTTGCACACCATTTGGGATATTGCTAGGACATGTGGTATGCAAGCAATATTTGTTAGTTAATCTGGACAAGATAAAAGTAATTGCTAATTTCCACCACCTAGATCAATACGATAGTTGAGAACAATGTTGGGAAATACAATTTACTACCTAAAATTTATTGAAGGCTCTATGCATATTAAAATCCCAATGGATAAGTTATTGAAGAAAGAATCTAAGTTTCATTGGAACAAATATTGTCAGAAGGGTTTGGATGTAGTGAAACAAAAGTTAGTAACCATGCCCATTCTGCTATTCCTGAATTGGCAGAAAGAGTGTAACGTACCTAGCACCCAACTAAGCAACATTACTTGTGAAAACTCATTAAACTATTAAGATTTACTGCTAATTAAATTATTGTAGCTTACCAGCCATTGATCACACACATATTTGACCATTTGACTTACAGTTCTAAATGCATCTAACAACATATATTAAACATGAATAAAAATTTTCTAGCAATAACAAACACACAACATTCATATAAATTATTTACACAACATAATTTAACATAAGAATAGAACATAAACACTTGTCTGATAATGATTAACCAACTGGATGCAAACGAAGGATGAACATCCTAGACATATGCACTATTGATCATTCTCTCTCATCAACAAGAAACCCCCAAGATGAGGCTATGAGTTCACAATGATATTTGACCCACTGACTATCCACTCTCCACACAGAGCAACCCCAAACCTAGGTTCTAGTCTCACAACAGTTCCAAAACTCTAACTCTCTCTTTTCCCCACAACCTGCACTACCCAAGGAATGTACCCCCTTCATTACTCACAACCCCTCGTTCTATACCATTCATTTATCAGGGCCACTAGTGTATTCAGTTGGCCAGGAATCACTCAGCTGGGAACTCTATGAACTCTCAACTATTTCATGTTTTCTCAAAACAACGTGTTATCACATAAAGTTTTCAAGGTCACGGGATGACCAAGTCTTTTGTTGCACAGGTAACGTCCAAGAACAACATTCAAAATAGGTTTGTTTCTGGTTTGAAGTACAAGAAGCCAACAAGTTTGATTTTCCACGATGGACATCCCATGTGTCGTTCAGATTAGCGGCTCTCAGATAGTTAGAGTTTAAAATTTGCTCAAGAATTAACGACTAGCCAAGCGTCTCAAAGTCCTGAAGTAAATATGATCCATTGAAGGTTGAGGAAATGCGTCACTAGATCTCTCACTTCAGGAATTTGACACTTCGAAGAATTGCTCAAGCAAGAAGGAGAAAACTCCTAAAACCTGAACTCCCAAAGTAAATATCGACCATCCAAAATAAGAGGACATGCAACGCTAGATCTCACACTTCAGAAACTCAAAACCTCATAGAATTGCGTGAGAAAGCAGAAGAAAAAGGCCCAAAGCCCAAACTCTCGAAGTGAATCTCGGTCATCCAAATCAAGAGGCCACGTGTCACCAGATCTCTCACTTCGAGAATTTGGCACTTCGAAGAATTTCGTGAGCAAGAAGGAGAAAAATCCCAAAGCCAAAACACCCGAAGTAAATCTCAGTTGTCCAAAACAAGAGAACAAATGGAGGCAGCTATCGCACTTCAGAGGATTGAAAAAACAAGTAGAAGGAAAATGCCCAAAGCCCAAACTCTAGAAGTGAATCTCGACCATCCAAATCAAGAGGCCATGCATCACTAGATCTCTCAATTCAGGAATTCAACACTTCGGAGAATTTCGCGAGAAAGCAGAAGAAAAACTCTCGACGTAATTGAGAGTCGTTGATAATTGCAGCAGGAAGTAGGGTTCATCCAAGAGTTTCGGATGGAAACAAAAGCATGGCTTTCCCAAATCGCAGATTGTAGCAGATCGATGACCACACTTCATTTTGAGGATGAAACATGCTCGAACGATAAATTTCTAGAGTGTTCCCACAATTAAAACCATGGTATGACAAAAGGTATATGTGGCGAAAGGTGCTGGATTATGGGCTCAAAAGCAGTGTGGATCCAAATGTCCTTTGATGGACTTACAATCACATGCTTATTCAGCGTCAAATCCAAGAGAAGCACGTGGTCGCCCCCTAGTCGTCAAGCCTCATCCCGATCCTGAGAAAAGATAAGTTAATGAAGTAAGGGAGTGGTGGTTGAAACCTATACTCACCCCATAAAAGGAAATTGTGGAGGGTCTAGTCGTAGATACATGTCTATCAGCCCAAGGTACCATAGGACACATTTTCTCCAGTAGACCCATGTCGATCTGACTTGGCTTCTGACAGAAGAAAGACTTGCATGAAGAGCCCTATGATAGGAGGGCCAACTAGGATTCCTATCTGTTGACCATTGTTATGGGTATAAAATAAGGAGTTCCAAACTAGGCAAAGAGAGGGGGATTCAGACCAAGAATAGAGGAAGTTTTGAGAAATTTTTATGATTTTATATTTCAATTTGTATGTCGAAGGGACATGTAGCTGTAAATGGTATTGTTATTGAAGATTCATATGATTTGTTTCATCAAATTTGGCTTCTATGTTTCTATTCTATTTTTCTTCTTGTATGGATGTAGAATCTTTGATTTATGGATTCTTGAGATAGTAGAGGATCTGATGTTATTTTTCCCATGCTTCACTAGATTTAGCATCTTTGATTTACGGATTCCTAAGACATTATAAGATCTATTGTTATATTTCCCATGTTTCATCATTCATTATTCAGACATGTCTATTCTCTTTGTAGGGAGGATCTTTTCTTAGCGAGTTTTCATCTTTATGTTAATTCTCTTATTCTTCTCTTCATCATTACAAAAAAATTTTGTCTAATAAGGAGCTTAAATGAATTCATTGAGCAGAATTTTTATGACTCCATATCCCAATGGTCCATCACTGATCTGCAATGATATATGTTGTCTTTTCCTTTCTTTAAAGTCTTCTTGATCCACCTACTCAAACCACTTCAATACATTTATATTTTGAAGGGTACTGGGCTTATTCTCTTGCAGTCTAAGGATGACTCTCAGTGATAAAATTAATGGCATTACTTCTGGGGACAAAAGTGAAGATATCTTCCTTGGGAGAACGATAACGAATAGATCCAATTTTAGATGGTGAACTGAAGCTGGACACATTATTCCGACTGCTAATCTTTCACCATGGCAACTCCATTATTTATATTATGTTGGTGACTCCACTGGAAGGAGACAAATCAAATGGCTATGGAGGCTATCCTGGCCAAGAGTTTTTCCCCACTAAATTTCTTAGCCATAGCTAGTTATCCACAGCTCATGCCTCAAATTAATGAATAGCAAGATATGTTGCCAAGATTTTGTGAAGGTGATAATGACGACCCTCTTGAACATGTTCTAGGATTTCATGCTTTGATGCAGTAGCTTGACATCCAACATGAAGAGATACGTATGAAGCTGTTTATGTACTCTCTTCAAGGAGATGCTCGTATTTGGTATCACTCTCTTGAGATTTCTAGTGTTTCTTCACTTGAAGAGTTTCATGCAGCTTTCAATATTCATTGTCAAAAGTTTTATTCCTTTGAGTTAATTTGTGATAACTGTTGTGAGGATTATAAAGACTATCTTCGAGATATAATTGATTCTTATGAAGGCTATGAAAATGAAGAAGATTCCTTGGATGAGGAATCGGTTCTTTCTCTTCCCTGTTAATCTGCATTAGATGAAAAATGTGTTTGTTGTCTCAGTAAGGAAAGTGTAGAAATTGAGTATGTTCTAGAAGATGATATTCTTTGTAACCTTGTCTCTAAAAAACCTAGATATGAGCATCCTATTTTTGACTCATATGATGATGATAAGATATTGCTTCCTGGAATTGAATATTGAAAGGCAACCTGTGTTTAATAATGAATAGCAGTTTTCTCATTTTGGGTAGAAGATACCTCTTGGTATGTCATTCGAGACTCCTCATTTATTTGATCATTATGGAGATAGTGATGAATATGTTGAGGTGTTTTTTTTCTTAGAAGAAAAAATCATTAGCGGCCAACCTTCTAATGAAAATAAAATCTTATGCCAAGAGCATCATGTTAAGGAGAAACAACCATCCATTTATATACACGAGGATATTTCTTGCCATCAGCTAGTAGATGTTATCAGAGAGGGAAAAAGAGAAATGGATCAACATCCCACATCACCCTTTCACTCACCCGTGATTTCCACAGACATTCAGCCATATGTGAGCAGTTGTAAAGGAGAGTAGGCTTTATGTTACCAACCTAGTAAGTTTTATCACCTATTTTATGACCCTATAGGGGAGTACATGGAGTTGCATTTCCTCAATATACTTAATCCTTCAGAATTTATCTTACCTTAATCATTGGGAGGTAATTAATTTGTTGTCACATTTTTATTGTCCCTTGTTGATTAGTGACAGATTAAATAAGTTTTCAGTTAGGAGGTTACGAATGGATCTTGTGGAATTTGTTTTCACCTAGCGCATTGTAAAATCAGTTAGTGTAGGACTATAATAAATAAGCTCCTTCTGGAGCATGTGTTTTTTATTTCTTTTTGTAAGTAGAGCATTGTACATATCATCCTGTTTTCTTTAGTGAAATGTTTTTGAGATCGACTCCACAACCCAACAACTAAGGCACTGGAACTGCTTGTTCTTGGCAGCTCACAGGGAGCATGCCATCCCCTGTGGAGCCAAATGTTATCACATAAAGTTTTCAAGGTCACATGATGACCAAGTATTTTTTTTCACAGGTAATGACCAAGCGCAGCATTCAAAAGAGGTTTGTTTCAGTTTTGAAGTACAAGAAACCAACAGGTTTGATTTTCCATGGTGGATATCCCATGTCTCATTCGGATTAGCAGCTCTCGAACAGTCAAAGTTTCAAATTCGCACAAGAATTAATGACTAGCCAAGTGTCCCGAAGTCCCAAAGTAAATCTGATCCATTGAAGGCTCAAGACACGCATCACCATATCTATCACTTCGGTAATTCAGCACTTTGGATAATTGTGCGAGCAAGCAGGAGAAAACTCTTGAAGCCCAGACTCCTGAAGTAAATCTCAGCCATCCAAAACAAGAGGACATGTGGTGCCAGATCTCACACTTTGGAATTTGACTCTTCAGAGAATTGTGTGAGCAAGAAGAAGAAAAAGGCCTGAAGCCCGAACTCCCGAAGTGAATCTCGACCGTCCAAATCAAGAGGCCACGCATCACTAGATCTCTCACCTCGGGAATTTGACACTTCGGATAATTGCACGAGCAAGCAGGAGAAAAATCCCAAAGGCTGAACTCCCGAAGTAAATATTGGTCGTCCAAAACAAGATAACATGTGCAGGAAGATCTCACACTTTATAGGATTGCATGAAAAATAAAAAGAAAAAGGCCCAAAGCCTGAACCCCCGAAGTAAATCTCAACCGTCCAAATCAAGAGGACATGCATCACCATATCTCTCACTTTGGGAATTCGACACTTAGAAGAATTGCGCAAGCAAGCAGAAGAAAAACTCTCGAAGTAATCGAGAGTCATTGATATTTGTAGTAGGAAGTAGGGTCCATCCAAGAGCGGCATGTGGCAGCAAAAGAAGGTCTTTCCCAAATCGCAGATTGCAACATATCGATGACCACACTTCATTGCAAGGATGGAACATGCTCGAACGATAAATTTCTAGAGAGGTACCGCAATCAAAACCATGGTATGATGAAAGGGATATGTGGCGTAAGGTGGTGGATTGCGGTCTCAAAAGCAGTGTGGATACAAACCACCTTTGATGGCCCCGTAATCATGTGCTTATTCAATGTCAAATATGAGATCAACACATGGCCACCCTCTAGTCATTAGGCCTTGTCTCAATCCTGATAAAAGATCAATTAATGAGGCAAGGGAGTGGTGGTTGAAACCTTGACTCACCCCATAAAAAGAAAACATGGAGGGTATGGTCATAGATACAGGACTTCCAGCGAAGGTACCACAGGGGGCAGTTGCTCTAGCAAACCCATGCCGATCTGAATTGCCTTCCGACAGAAGAAAGACCCACGTGAAGAGCCCTATGATAGGATGGCCAACCAGGATTCCTAGCTATTGACCACCATTATTGGTATCAAAGTAGGATATCCAAACTATGAAAACAGAGGGGGGTTCGGCCCAAGACCAGAGGAAGTTTTGAGAAATTTTTATGATTGTGAGAAATTTTTATGATTGTATATTTCAATTTGTATGTTGGAGGGGCATGTAGATTTAAATGGTATTGTTATTGAAGATTCATATGAGTTGTTTCATTAGATTTGTCTTCTATGTTTCTATTCTATTTTTCTTCTTGTCTAGATGTAGCATCTTTGATTTATGGATTCCTAAGACAATAGAGGATCTATTGTTATTTTTTCCATGCTTCACTGGATGTAGCATCTTTGATTTATGGATTCTTGAGATAGTAGAGGATATTTTGTTATCTTGTCCATGTTTCGTCATTCATTATTTAGACACATATATTCTCTTTGCAGGGAGGATCTTTCCTTAGCAATTTTTCATCTTTATGTTAATTCTCTTATTCTTCTCTTCATCATTACACAAATATTTTTTCTGATAAGGATCTTAAATGCTTTCATTGAGCATACTATTTATGAATCCATAGACCAATGGTCCATCATTGATTTGCAGTGATATCTGTTGGATTTTCCTTTCTTTAAAGTCTCGTTGATCCACCTAATCAAACCATTTCAATACATTTATATTTTGATGGGTAATGGGATTATCCTCTTGTAGTATGAGGGTGACTCTCAATGCTATTGCAATCTTCACAAGGCTCTAAGATATTTTCTCCATAGAAAATCGCACCATAGGCTCACAAACCAATTTACAAGAGCACATGAATCTTTCTCAGCATATAAACATAGCCAAACAATGGTTTCCTTCAAGTATACCATGGATGGTTCTCTTCCCAGCACTTTGCTCCTCCTTTGCTTCCCAAAATATGCATGTCAAAACTGTCCCTCATCTACATACGAATTTCCTCTTCTTCCTTGCTTCCTCAACTCATACTCTTCTCAAGGATGATTTTACTTCATCCCATGCTCTCCAATAACTATGGGATGTGACCACTCACACCCACCCTCTTACATGAGTTTATTGATTGGTCTCTCATACACTAAATCAACAAATAGAAGGTTATACACAAAGATAATAATTCCAGGAATGTGGGTTGGATTAATACCCATGAATAATTCCCCCTTGGACCCCTCTCTCTTGTGGAATCAGATCCCCCCCATCGTTCTTCTATTTCCAGGTTTACAGTTGGGAGTGAGCTTGTCATTGATGGCAAGAACAACGATGGCAAGAACAGCGATGGAAAACAGGCTCGGAAGGCATCATAAGTCTAGATAGGAGGAGCACACAGATGGAGGACAGATCTTGGGTGTTAGATCTGAGTACAGGGTCTAACCGTCATTGGATCCAAGAGAACCTACATGTTCTTTAAAGTGAAAGGAGAAGCGGGCTTACAAAATCTTGAAAGAAGGAGGACCGTCCATCTTCGGGCAGGACACATAGTCATAGATCAGCATTTCGATGACTGGAAAGTCAAAGGAAGGAGGTGATATAACCCCTCGAACCCGTGATATGCGAGATCGCAAAATGATCTGGACCATCGATCCAAGAAGGACACATGGCTAAAGATCAGCATTTCACTGACTGAAAGGTCAAAGGAAGGAGGTTCCCTAACCTCTCAAACTCGCGATATGAGAAATCACGATATAATCTTAGTTGTTGGATCAAGGAAAAACATGGACCATCGATCCAAGAAAGAAACATGGAGAAAGATCATCCTTTTTCTGACTGGAAAGTCAAAGGAATGGGGTTCCCTAACCTCTTGAACTTGCGATATGCGAAATTGTGAAATAATCCTAGTCGTTGGATCAAGGATGAATCTGGGCTATCAGATCCAGGAGGTGAATGTGGCAGACCACGTCAAAAAGGATAGGTGGAAGACTACGTTAGCAATGACATGTGGCACGATCAGACAACGACAAGTGTCAAGATGATTTGACATTTTAGGAACCTGGAAATCACAATTATGAGTGACACGTGGAAGCTACACAGATCATGTCATGTCATCAAGTGACATCATTTTGGGAGTTTAGTTTCGGGAGTTTTAGCATCAACACTCCCTCAAAGTCCCTAAATCTAAAGTTTCAGGGTGAAGGATAGCCATCCGATCACCACGGATCGTGGACCGTTGATCTGAAGAGTGAAGCGCTCAAATGATTATCCAGTGGTCATATCTCATGGTCACATCATCGAGAGATGGAGAGCAGAGCTAGAGAAGCCAAGATCTATTTTAGAGTTCATGACATGGAGAGTCGAGACGACTCATCAGAGAATCCTCGAAATGAAAAATGTGAAATGCCTTCTAGCGTAGGCTGTGGTCACCACCAGTGGTCATGTGAGGGGAAGGAGTTAGCATTTTCTAAGCTCTATTTCAAGGATTGGGACATGGGAGAGTCAATATGCCTCAACATAGGATTCTCAAATTACGAATTGTGAAATCCCTTTATGGATAAGTGCTTGGTCATCGTCGGTGGTCACGTGAATGGAAGGAGATAGCATAGCTAGGCTCCATTCCGGGTATCAGGAATTCCAAAGGAAGGAATCAAGGAGACTCACAGAAGAATCCTCCAACCACAAGTTGCGAAGCACCTTTTTGATTAGGCCTGTGGTCACAGCCAGTGGTCTTTTAGAGAGGCATCCTGCGCTTGGTGCCAGTTCACGTAGGGATCATTCACAAGGAACCATTGATCTCTAGTTTCACCTTCCAGCAAGATCTCAACCGTTCAAAGACTCCAACAACCAAAGAAGCCATACTTGACTGTTTGTAACTGCCAGAACAAAGTGATGGCATCTGCCAGAGAATTCGAAGAGTTTTCAGGGTGATCGACAGAGAAGACGAAGAGTCTCGAGGCCACTTCCAGTGGAGTGTAGACTCATCATAGAGTCAATTGATAGATGGAAGGGGGTCGAAGACCATTAGAGAAATTGAATCCAAAGGACCTCATGAGAAGTGCGAGTGATGATGAACAGAGAAATGGTATGCAGTGGCATAGTGCATGCAGAAGGCACAAGGTGCCCTAAGACTATAAAAATGGAGAACAGAGAAGGGATCGTGACATTTTTGTTGTGAGTAGTGCATGTGTGTAGAAGCATGAGGTGCAGCAACTGAAACATAGAAGAAGACAAGAACATAAATGCATATCTGTGAGAAGAAGAGAAAGTCGGGGTGTGCATGTTGAGACAGAGGAGAAGATCATAAAGCTAAAGAGGATGCAAGCAGGAAGACACTAATGTAGGCAAAGAAGAGAAGCATAGTAGAATAGTGATAAGCCTGGTAATCCAATAAAAACTATTGAATCACTGTAATAAATTCACAAAAAGAAAAGTTTTATATTTGAGGTAGGATGGGAGGTGCTAGGGAGGATTGTTTTCCTTAGAGTTTCAAGTAGGTGCTTGAACGCAGGGATTTATAGCTTCCATCTAGTTGTAGCCAAAGAAACCAGGGTGGTAGGGTGGTGCAAGGGAGAACATTGGTTCTCTGATATATAGGTCGGTGCCTGTATGAATGGAATTTGGTGCTTCCATCCAGTTGGTGTTGGAACATTCAAGGAGTTGGTACTTCCTTCTAGTGGGTGCTAGAGAAACCAGAGATTCGATGCTCTCAGCAGGTAGCGGCTTGCAAAACAGAGGTGGTAGCCTTATTATGAGTTGGTGCTCATAAGAATGATAATGTATAGAAGATACTTATCATATAAAGGAGAAGAGGTTTTCACCCTTTATGGGTTTCCTCAGGAATATCTATCTCTGTATTGTACATGTGTGTGATTGATGTTGAATACTCTACTACTTATTTATTGTGATCATAATTGAGAGTTATGTAATGAATTTAAAAATGGATATAATTTTTTAAGCACAGTAACAACTAATTCACCCCCCCTCAGTTGTCTAGAAATTGGTATCAGAGTTGGCCCCTTTTATCTAAGGGTAGATCCTAGAGCTTAAACATGTCAATCCATGAAGGAACTTCAACCAATAAGGCCCCTCTGTTCAATGGAACAAACTTTTCCTTCTAGAAAGTTAGAATGAGAACCTACATAATGGCTTTAGGTGCATATGTCTAGGATGCGGTAGAGACTGGTTATGTAAATCCAGTTGTACTAGATAATAAGGATGATAAGATAGAATTCAACTTCAATGCTAAGGCTGTGAATGCTATTCTGAGTGGGCTTGCAGAAGCAAAATTTGTAAAAGTTATGCACTTAGAAACTACCAAATAAATGTGGGACAAAGTCATTAGCAGTTATGAAGGTAATGAGAAGGTAAAGGATGCCAAGCTTCAAACCTACAAAGTACAGTTTGAATAGCTAAATATGAAAGAGGATGAAACTATTGGAAAGTACTTTCTGAGAGTTGAAGAACTGGTAAATGCAATGAAAGAACTTGGTGAAAAAACTGAGGAACCCTCTTTAGTTCATAAAATTTTGAGATCTCTACCAAATAGGTTCAACTCGAAGGTCTCTGCTATAGAAGAACTTAATGATCTAAAATCCTTGGTGTTTGATCAACTTCTAGGAACATTGACTGCATATGAAATGAGAATGGTTAAAGATAAACCCACCTCCAGAGAAGCATCATTTAAAGAAAACAAGAATGAGGATTCTGAGCCTGATGAAATTGAAGAAAAATTTGTGAGAAGACTGAAGAAGGGATTAGGAAAATACAAAGGTAAACTGCCTTTCAAATGTTTCAACTATGGTAATATAGGCAAATTTGCAAATAAATGTCCTCACAAAATAAAGGATCAGGCATATAATGATGAGGAGAAGCACAAACACAAAAATTTATTTAAAGAGAATAATTTTAAGAAGAAAAGTCTTTGTGTAAACAATGATGATGATCCTTCAGATGATGAAGACAATGACTCCTCTATTGAAGATAAACTAAATGACTTCATGCTTATGGACAAAGAGGATTATGACAATAAAAGCACAGGAAGTGATGCTAATGAAGAAGAAGTTGTGGTTAATATGGAAGGAGAACTGATTAGTGCATTGGAAGAGATTGACAGACTTAGAATTAAGAAGAGAAAACAAAAACGATTGTTGATATAGTTCAAGAAAGGAAGTAAAGAACCTAATGAAGACTTTGTCCAACTAAAAGAGGAATTAGAAGAGGTAAAGAAAATTGAAGACATTCTGAAACAACAATTATCGAAAAAGAAGGCAGGATGTGAAGCTCTAGAAAAGGAAGTAGTGAAAACTAGGAAAGAGATGGAGAAGTTTCAAGCCTTGTATCATTAGAATTTTCCAAGTATCAAAGCCTTGGAAGAATTGGCCACCATTCTGAATCAGCAAAGAAACCCAAAGTTGAAAATGGGTCTGGGTTATGAAGAGAGATCAAGTAGTGATCATCCAAGCAACAAAGAACCCATCAAGTTTGTCAAATCTACCACCAACGACAACAAAAAACCTGCAGAAACAAAAGAAGATAATCAGTTGCCCAGGAGAAGTAACGAAAGAGGTACCAGAACTAAAACTATAGATTAGATAAATAATGTACTCTCTGTTCAAAGAAATCATCAACATGGAAGAAATTTACCTTCTCAAAGAAGACAACCATTTTCCAGGTACAAAGTATTTTTCTATGGATATTGTTATTTCTGTTCTAACTTTGGTCACAAAGCTGTAAACTGTTCTTTAAGATTCAAATATGAGAAATCAAAATATTCAAGGAATAGATATCTACCACAACAAAGAATGAGACAACCATGTAACAAATAATCACAGAGTATAAATAATGTGATGGCTGGAAAAAGGACACAGGTTAAGCATAACAATCATTATGATCCTTTATTCAATGAACCAGAATGTTACACCTTCCATAATTTTGGACATAAAGCTGCAGACTGTCGCTTAAGGAACTATGAGCTAGATTTGAACCCCTCTGCTGAAAATGTCAAGGCTTGGAAGATAAAAGAAAATGACAAGCGTGGATTAGTGTTGTCAACCCAAAGACAACAAAACCCCTGGTATATTGACAGTGGTTGCTCCAAACATATGATGGGAGATAGAGGTAATTTTCTATCTGTAAGTGAAAGAAAATAAAAAAATGTAACCTTTGGAAATGATGCTCTAGGTAAAATCAAGGGTAAAGGGATGGTGAGTCTAAGTAATGGAAAAGGAAAAGCCCAGAATGTTCTTCTTGTATATGGGCTGAAACATAATATGGTCAGTGTAAGTCAAATGTGTGATAGAGGATGTGAAGTGGTGTTCACTTCCAAGGACTGCAAGATAAAGTCTGTAAACTTAGGACAAGTAGTGGCTAAAGGCATAAGGACAAAAGATAATGTATATGTGTTGAAAGAAGATAGATAAGAGTACCATCTAAGAAAACATGATGAGAGTTGGTTATGGCATAGGAGACTTGGACATCTATACTTTGACCACTTAATAAAGCTCAAAAATATTGAGGCAGTAAAAGATCGTCTGATAATATCAAAGCCACAAGATTATATGTGTAAACCCTACCAAGTAGGAAAGCTAACGAGGACACAGTTTAAATCCCAGAGATCTACTTCAACAGAGAAACCACTCCAACTAGTTCATATGGATTTATGTGGACCATCAATACAGGAAGGCACAGGGAAATAAAACTACTTCATGATGATCATTGATGATTACTCCAGACTAACTTGGGTTGCCTTTCTTAAGGAAAAAGCTGAAGCATTTAAGAAATTTAAAATATTTAAGGATTTAACTGAGAATCAAACAGGAAAGAGGTTAAAGGAAGTAAGATTAGACAGAGGAGGCAAATTTATGTCAAGTGAGTTCAAGGAATTCAGTGATAAACATGGGTTCAAGAGAGAATACACAATCCCAAGAACTCCACAACAAAATGGGGTAGTTGAGAGGAAAAACAGAACAGTGCAGCAAATGGCCAGGTCAATGATGAATGAGAAGAAAATTGGTCAAACCTACTAGGTAGAAGCAATACACACAATATTCCATGTTCTTAACAAATCCCACCTCAGACCACACACTGAAAATACACCCTATGAATTGTGGTATGGGAGACTTGCTTCAATCAAACACTTCAAAGTCTCTGGGAGTAAGTGTCACATGAAGAATAATGATGAGAACCTTGGCAAGTATGATGGCAGGGCTAATGAAGGAATCTTCTTAGGGTATGCTACAAATAGTAAAGGATACAGATTCTATAATAAGAGGATGCATAGATTGGTTGACTGTATTGACATAAACATTGATGAAGGAATCCCAGTAAGAGAGGTGAACAATACTGAATCAACAACAAAGGATATAGATGAAGTTGAAGCTGAACAAGTCCAAGAATTAGAACAAGAAGACTCTGAGCCAAATGAAGATGAAAATATTTAGACAGACTCAAATCAATAGACAACATCAAATTTCTCCTCCATAATCACTCAAAAGAATCATCCTGCAAGTCAGATAATTGGTGAAAAATACAAAGGTATACAAACCAGGAGAAAGATAATAAAAAACACCGAACAATCACATATAGCCTTCATATCCATGCTAGAACCCAAGAAATTTAATGAAGCTAGCAAAGATGACCATTGGGTTCAAGCCATGAATGATGAACTTGATCAGATTGAAAAAAACAATACATGGGAGATGGTTCCTAGACCTGAAGGTAAAAATATCATTGGTTCCAAATGGATCTTTAAGAACAAAATGAATAATAAGGGACAAGTTGTCAGGAATAAAGAAAGATTGGTCTATAAGGGCTATGCTCAATTAGAAGGACTGGATTTTGATGAAACATTTGCGCCAGTAGTAAGACTAGAAGCAATCAGAATATTTCTTGCCTATGCTTGTCATAAAAGGTTTAACGTTTATCAAATGGATGTCACGTCAACATTTCTAAATGGAGATTTAAAAGAAGAAGTTTATATTGAACAACCAGAGGGTTTCGAACTGATAGATAATCCTGACCTAGTATGCAGGCTGAAGAAAGCCTTATATGGGTTAAAACAAGCTCCTCATGCCTGGTATTACAGACTGGATAAGTATCTCCAAGACAAAGGGTTCAAGAGAGGAACAATTGACAACACTCTATATATCAAAACAGAGGGTAATGACTTACTCATCGTGTTGGTCTATGTAGATGACATCATCTTCGGATGTAATAATGATTCATTGGTACAATGGTTTTCTTCTTCCATGGAGTCTGAGTTTGAAATGTCTATGATAGGGGAACTGTCAATTTTTCTTAGTCTACAAATTACTCAAAAGTCTAAAGGAATATTTCTTTCTCAAAAAAAATATCTAAGAGAAATGTTGAAAAGGTTTCAAATTGAAGATTCTAAACCTATGGACACACCTATGGTTACTGGATGAAAATTAAGCAAGGATGATGACTTACCTGGTGATGATCAAAGTTCATATAGGTCAATTATAGGTAGCCTATTGTATATCACAACATCCCATCTAGACATAATGCATGTTGTTGGAATAGTAGGAAGGTATTAGGCGACACCCAAACAGAGTCATTTTCTAACTGTCAAAAGAATATTCAGATATTTGAAAGAAACAATGAACTATGGCCTATGGTATCCTAAGAATCAGAATTTTCAATTATCAGTCTACTCAGATGTTGATTGGGCTAACTACATGGATGAAAGGAAAAGCACGAGTAGAGGTTCATTCTTCTTAGGAGATTCTCTAGTAGCGTGGTTGAGTAAAAAGAAAGGTTCCATTTATTTATCAACTACAGAGGCAGAGTACATTGCTACTGCTACTTGTTTCACTTAGGTATTATGGATGATTCAAAAACTTGCAAACTTGGAGTTAAAATATACTGCACTGATCCCAATTCATTTTGATAACACTAGTGCCATAAGTGTGTCAAAGAATCTTGTATTCTACTCCAAAACCAAGAACATTCCCATAAAATACCATTTTCTGAGAGAGTAGGTCACTAATCAGATTGTTAAGGTTCATTACATTCCAACCATAGAACAAATTGAAAACATCTTTACTAAACCCCTAGCTCAGACACCATTTGAGTATCTTCATCATAAGTTGGGTGTCATCCCATATCACACATAAGAGAGTCCATCCTGTTAGGGGGAGTATGTGTTGGTTGCATATCTGATACCTCCGACGAAGTACTTCAACAGCTCAGGGGGAGCATGTTTTCTTTGACATTGATGTCAAAGGGGGAGAAAAGGAGTGGAGTGGTCCAGACCGAATGCTATAGTTGGAGGTCCAAACAGATTAGCACAGTTGTTCGAGGTTGCCATTAATGTCAAAGGGGGAGATTGTTGGTAGGTTTACATTTGGGAGTGATCTTGTCATTGATAGCAAGAACAGTGATGGAAAATAGGCTCAGAAGACATCATAAGTCCAAACAAGAGGAGCACACAGATGGATGACAGATCTCGGGCATTATATCTAAGCGCAGGGTTCAATGGTCATTGGATCCAGGAGAACCTGCACATTCTTTAAAGTCCAAGGAGAAGCGAGCTTACAAAATCCCAAAAGTAGGAGGACCGTCCATCTTTAGGTAGGACAAGTAGTCATAGATCAACATTTCACTAACTGGAAAGTCAACGGAAGGAGGTGCTCTAACCCCTTGAACTCGTGATATGCGAGATCACAAAATGATCTAGACCGTTGATCTAAGAAGGACACGTGGCTAAAGATCAGCATTTCGCTAACTGAAAGGTCAAAGGAAGGAGGTGCCCTAACCTCTCAAACTTGCGATATGAGAAATCGCGATATAATCTCAGTCGTTGGATCGAGGATGAATATGGACCGCTGATCTAAGAAGGACGTGTTGTTACACATTAATTTCTTCATCCCTATGACCATTAATGATGTAAACCTATCTGTTTCCTTCAGAGGGGTCAGTGGCCTGAGTTCTTGAAGAGATAAGGGAGAAGAACTTTTCCTGAGAAAAGAAGTTGCATTTTCCTATGTAAAAACCTTATAAAAAAGGAAGTTCACAGGTTTCTATATAGGAAGGGTGTGATAATGACCCATTCTCGTAGGTTGCACTATAGCTAGGGTGCAAGGTGTTCGCAGGTTGCTCTATACCTAGGGTGCGAGATTGCCTGCACGTGGGAAAAATGAGCATTTTCTCAAATCTTCTAGAATTTTCTCAAATCTTCTAGAAGGAGAAACTTCTATGGTGAGGTGGCATCCGAATGGTTTGGATATTACTCACTTTCATGATTTAGTGGGATCATCCTAACCTCCTCACCTTATCCTCTTCAACTTATAAAAGGAGAGGAGCTCTCATGGAGAAAGTTAGCTTGTGGGTTCTTGTTCTTGAGCTTTGTTAGCTTTGGCTTGGTTAGAGTGGCTTTGAGATTTGCTTTGTCAAGATAGATTGTGAGTAGCTATCAGATCCATGGTCTCAGAATCCTTGGAGTAAGAAGTGTGTGGGTAATGAAGGACAGTTGGAAGGGACCTTGCAACATCAAGGACATGGTTGTAATCTCTCTTTCACATTCAATATGATACAGTAATATGATTCTTTCCTATAAAGCTAGTTGTGTTTTATTGTATGATTCCTTGATCACATACATAGGTTTATATTGAGTTTATGTTATTACTATCACTTTGGTTGGTTTGTGATGTCTTCGTCTTGACTTCACGAGAGCACTGGAGAGAAGCAGGAGCAACAAAGGCCCTAGGAAGCGATAATAAGGTATGTTATTTGTTCTTTCCTCCTAGTTAATTCAATATTTAAAACTTAAGGAAAGCGTCATGTCCTGTCTTGCTTTGTTCTAGATCCAGGTGGATCTAGGGAGATCGGTTTGTGTCTGCACTTATGGATTTATCCAATAACAAAATTGGTGACACCACTGGGGAATGGATTGTTTCCTAGTTAGTCTAGTTTCCCTTGCTTTGATTGCTTGTTTTCTGGTCTCTGAGTCTGTGGGAGATCCATCAAGACTCTCTGGATTTGAAAGTTCACTCAATTTTTTTTTCCTTTTTCCAAATTTTGTGTTTACAGACATTCTCACACTATGCCTGTTTGTGGACTGCGAGAATCATTGATGTTCTCACCCTACTGTTAGGTTCAGTGTGAACTTCTCGCACCCTATCAATGTATAGCCTGCGAGAATACCTAATTCTCGCACTGTAATATACTCTCAGCCTGCGAACTTGTTTGTGAAAATTTTTGGATTGGGTCTTGTCATTTTTTGATGCCCAGTTTTTCTTTGAACAACTAGATTGAAATTTTGGAGCCAATATTGATCTGTTTATAGTTTTCTTGACATCCTTTGAGTTTCTTTTAGCCACTTTTTCTTTGTTTGGTTTTGAAGGATTAGTCTCTTGTTTTGAGTGTCTTTCAATTACTAAGCATGTGTTTTCTTTAGAATTGTTTAGGGAAAGATCAGATTTCTTATGAATAGTTCGCTTTAAAAAGAGAACTTTTAGTTTGGAGTTAATTTCTTTCTTTATATTAGATTGGGGGCATCTTTGCATTTGAAGTAGTGAAATTGCATGATTCTTGGCATTTTTTGATCTTAAATTATGAAAAAATTTCCCCCTCATGGCCGGGGGGGGGGGCATGAATCGTGCATTGGTGTTCAGTAGCTTTTTCTCATTTCTTGAGAATATTGATATTGATGAGTTTAATATATTTTGGGACATTGTGTATATGGGAATGATAAATGTTTTCTCCTTCTCGTAGAATAGCTTTCATCGAAATGAAAAAATTGCATCTTCATATCTTTGCATAATTTTTGAGTCGGTCAAAACACCATACTGTTCACGCCATTTTCCTTTTGAGTAACAACAACCATAAAATAAAGCGCTTATAAAAATTGATTAGACATTTTTATCTTTTCTGGTGATTAGTTGTAGGGCTTTGGAATAGGTGTGAAAGATAACTTTCCAAAGCTACAAACAAACATAGTATCTTGTGATAGGGAGAGTTAAATCCACTTACTACATTTTGTCCTGGGAAGCCCTTCTCACACAAGGGTCAAGCACTAGGTCACATTGATGTTGGCAGAGTTAATCACCCTGCTTTGTTGACATCAGTGTAGAGATTGCACGTATTATGGGGGTCACTCGGAGGTATACCCACAATGATGAGTGGAAGCCTTTTGAGTTGATTTTTGGCTAGATACCCTTCCCTTGCATGTGGATCGGACTGTTGACTGTCCCCTCAGGCTTTATTGTTGTTGGTGGTAACCTTAGTGGCCTATCTTTCTAGGTTCTTTACATGAGGTGATTGTGGAGGGGAAAGTCTTCACGGTACCTGGAATCGACATTGGCCAAACTCACTCGGGCTCCTTGGAGGGTATATCCACGATTATGTGTGGGAGCTTGCACCAGGGTGTAAGTCAGTTAAGCAGGTCGTCAACGTAACTTTTCCACCCACTCTATCTCATCCCCTTCTTACTTTGTTCCTGCGTCGTTGGATTTCATCACCAACTAGTGCGTTCATTGTGAGAAGGTTTTGTTTGTTTGCTTGCTTCCTAGATTTTTAGCGTGTGATGTTTGTTTTCCCTAGTGGACTCTAGATTGGATTTTTGTTTTTCATGGCATCAGTTCCCAAAATGACCAATAAAGGAACCTCTACTCCAGGGGAACCTCTTTTTTTTCCTTCTTACGAAAACATTGGTCCTCCTCACATCACTACTTTGAGCCTTCCAGGTCTCACAATTGGATTGTCGGTGTGGTTGTTTTCCCCTCAGGTAATCCTGAATGCAGTAAGTGCTTCGGTCATAAGCACTTCCCCCCAAGAACATCAACCTCATGTTGATCCTTCACTTTATTTACCAGTAAGATCTTCTTCACCTTCTTCGCTTGCAATGTCGCCTTCCGTTTCATCTTCTTCGTCGGGTGAAAGTTCTGAAGCTAGTAGCTCGATGAATAAGAAGAAGAAGAAAAGGAAGAATAAGAAGAAGAAAAATAAGCAAGGATCCAAACTTCCAACCACTATAAAACATGTTGGAAAACAACCAGTTACTGTTGATCGTGCTGGGAGTGTTGATGATGTCAAGATCACCCAAAAACCCCGTAAGCCCAAGTACCCTTGTAGGCTTTGTAAGGGTAGCCATCTTCTTAAGGATTGACCTAGTCTACCCAAGGTTATAGAACCATGGTCTACACATCCTCTCCAACCCATATCGTCAGCCTCTAAACAACATGTTGATGACCTCCCGTCAACCAGTCATGATACGGCTGGGAAGAAGAAAAGTAGAGTCAAGTTCCCGTGTATGTTATGCAAAGGGAGTCATCTCACTCATCTTTGTCCTCATATGGAAGAAGCCTTGAAATTACTGGAAGACATGACTATTTCACAGCCTCAACTGTCAGCTGCTTATCGCAAGCTTTCTCTCAACCCACCTATAGTTGATGGAATGATCAATCCGATTCCCCTGTCGGTCAGTCCGGTTGATCAAGTGGTCAATCTGGTCACGTATTTGAATGAACCAATAGACCAAGTGGTTGATCCGATCCTATCCTCGGTCAACCCCACTCTCCCTTCAGAGAGTGAAACCCATGCGGTCAATCTGTTTCCACCTGTCGACCCCCTTCTTCCCCTGGAGAATGAAACCCATGTGGTCGATCTGATCTCTCGATCGGTCGATCCTACTCTCCTGCTCGAGAGTAAACCTGCTACTGCCCAGGTTTTTCTCATTGATACAGAATCTCTCGTGCCGAGGGGTATTCCTCCTTCTCCTGTTGGACCCCCTCCAAGTAATGAGGCCATCCGTTTTGATTGGGATGTGCTAACTGGACCTCGTCTTCCCTCTTACATGCCTTTCCAGATTACAGTATAGGTTTGTGGTCGGGATGTTCCTCAAACATTGTTGGATGAAGGTTCATATGTTAGTATTTTGTCCTCTTTTGCTTGGCAAGCTTTGGGTTGTCCTCCACTTGCGCCAGTTACGCAGAATCTGTTAGCTTTTAACAGAAGAACTAGTCAATGTTTAGGGACCCTTCCTCAATTTCCTGTAACTTTGGGAGGGAAAACTGTCTTTATTGATGTCATGGTAGTCCAAGACCCCTTGGATTTTTCTTTACTCCTTGGCATTCATTGACCCCGCCTGGATTGCCTCCCTGAATGGTTCTTGTATGCAGACAGTATTGCCCCCGCCACAGGTCAATTATGTGGCATTGTCGCCCATGGCTTCAACTTCTAATGACTTAGATCCAGTAGTTGACATGGTCATCTCTTCGATAGGGTTGTTAGAGCTTGATCTCTTTACTCCTATCATGACCCTCGACATGGTGTCCTTCCAGAGTGTGTTTCTTCCTTCCAGTGAAGACCTCTTGGAAGCCATGACCGAGTTTTGTCCCTTGACATGGTGTCATTCTGGAACTTTGTCCTCTTTGAATCCATGATCAAGAAGAGAGTTGCGAGGATAGTTTTTGTGTCTCTGAGGAAACCTCGTTAAAAAATGAAACAGAGGTCTTTGAGCATGATTTTCTGATTTTAAGCTCGTTAAAAAATGAAACCAGACTTGAGCATGTTTTTCTAATTTCAAGCTCGTTAAAAAATGAAACCACGTGAGGATAGTTTTTTCGTCTCTATGGCAACCTTGTTAAAAAAAAAATGAAATAGAGGTTATGATCATAGTTCTTGTTTCTATGTCAAGCTCGTTAAAAAATGAAATAGTTTTCCCCCTCTCTATTTGAGTCAAGTCCTTCGTCTAGTATTTCAAGCTTCATTGCATTCTCCTTTGTAGTTGAATGAAACAAAGCTTGGGGGGCATTTGCCTCAGCCTCTGGAATTCATGCTGAAGTAGAGCCGCTAGTTTCTTAAGCTGGGGGCTAAGTACCAACCATCCATGTGTTATGCGTTGGGAAGACGCAAGCATAGTTTTCTATGGTTCAAGCTTGTGTAAAAATGAAACCACCTACCTCAAGCATAGTTTCCTCTGGTTCAATCTTGTGTAAACATGAAACTAGGTCCAAGCATAGTTTTTGTTTAGTTTTTAAGCTTGTGTAAAAATAAAATCTATCGCAAGCATAGTTTTGTTTTGTTTTTAAAGCTTGCGTAAAAATAAAAACAATCCCAAGCTTAGTCTTTGTTCTTTCTCATGCTCATAAATACATGAGAATAAGTTACCGAGCTTAGTCTTTGTTCTTTCTCGTGCTTGTAAATCAATGAGAATGTAACCGAGTATACTTTTATCACTTTTTCGGACTCGTAAAGGTTATATGAAAAAGGAACCCCCTGGAGTCCTCTTTAATCTCTTTTCAGACTCTCTAAACATGAAAAGATTGTCGAGCGATCTTTTTATTTTCATGCTCGTTAAAGTATTTGAAGAAAACATTTGTTGAGCGATAGTTTATCTTTTTTTTGGTCTCATCAGACTACTTTATGAAAAAGGAACTGAGAGAGTTTTCTTTAAGTGTTTTTCAAACTCTCTAAACATGAAAAACCCATGAGTTTTCTTTCTTTGGACTCATAAAACAAACATTGAAAGGCCCATATGGGACCTGAGTTTTCATTAAGTGTTTTTCAGACTCTCTAAACATGAAAAACCCATGAGTTTTCTTTCTTTGGACTCGTTAAACAAACATCGAAAGGCCCAAATGGGACCGAACCACTCCTTCCTAGGGTTCGTTAAACATACTCCGAGGGACTCGTCTGAAGGATGAGCTTAAATCAACAAGCATATGTTATCCTCCTCAAGCTTGCGTAAAAATAAAGAGGTACTCGCCAGAAATGGTGGGGGAAAAATTGGGAAAGAATTGTGTCTAAACCTGCATTCCATGAAAGAGTCACTTTTGAACATGACACCCTTTCACTCGCCTTGTGTCTAGGTTGGAAAGTCCACTTGTCTCCTAATCATACTCCTATAAGATTACAAATTGGTCTGTGATCCTTGTTGTTGAGTCAGTATTTCCAAGACAGTTGTCGTGTCGTCAATATGTTCAAAAAGATGTCCAACCCGAAAAGCCTTCTATTGCATCGGCCATTTCTGCAGTTTTTAATCCTTCTATTGTGTCAGCCATCCCTGAGTCAGTCCTGAATCACTTGTTACTCTAATCTACATCAAATCTTGTTACCTGTTTCGTGTCATGGATGTGGGATACATTAAGGCCCTCCTATGACGAGTCTTTTTCTGTCGACTTCAACTCATTATCCAGGAATTAGACTTAGAAACCAATTGGTACCTTGGAACTTGCATGCCTTAATGGTAGGTTTCCTTGCTGTCGACAATGGGTTTTCATTATTGACCCCTGATCGGGAGATTCTGTTGAGTGTTCGACTTCAGCTCATTTATTCACATTCGTTGGATTTTACTAGTGTACCTTGGGAGTCATTGACATTAATGGTGATTTCCCTCGTGCTTGTTAACGGTATACACTAATGATCGGTAATCAAGTGGTTTCTACCATGTTTGACTTCAACACATGTAATCACATGGTTAGATTCGTACTATAGAGTGGTGGAGATGAAGACCCTGAATCTTTTATGACAGATTCAGGTTGCGTTGGAGTATATTCAGTGTATTGTTGCATAGATCCACATTGTATGTCTAGTGGCTATGTTCAAATTTGAGTTTTAACACATAGATCCACAGTGTATTTTTGGTGGCTATGTTTAGATTTGAGTCATATTGGCATGGATCCACAGTGTATGTTTTGTGGCCATGACCTGTCTTACTTGACATGGATCTTTTCATGTCGGCATTTATGCTTT
>CBVK0104051418.1:0-24499 GCA_900067695.1 Picea abies
CCTTGGAGTAAGAAGTGTGTGGGGAATGAAGGACAGTTGGAAGGGACCTTGCGACATCAAGGCCATGGTTGTAATCTCTCTTTCATATTCAATATGATACAGTAATATGATTCTTTCATATAAAGCTAGTTGTGTTTTATTGTATGATTCATTGATCACATACATAGGTTTATATTGAGTTTATGCTATTACTATCACTTTGGTTGGTTTGTGTTGTCTTCGTCTTGACTTCATGAGAGCACTGGAGCAAAGAAGGAGCAACAAAGACCCTAGGAAGCGATAATAAGGTATGTTATTTTTTCTTGCCTCCTAGTTAATTCAATATTTAAAACTTAAGGAAAGCGTCATGTCCTATCTTGCTTTGTTCTAGATCCAGGTGGATCTAGGGAGATCAGTTTGTGTCCGCACTTATGGATTTATCCAATAACATGTGTGGAAAAATATCATCCTTTTTCTAACTGGAAAGTCAAAGGAACTGGGTTCCCTAACCTCTCAAACTCGTGATATGTGAAATCGCAAACTAATCCTAGTCGTTGGATCAAAGACGAATCTGGGCTATGTAGAAATTTTGATACACTTAATGTATTTCCTGCGATTCTCCTGATCTAACAATTACACCACTATTAAATATAGAATCACTTCTACTATTATTCTTGCATAAAATTAAATTAAACCACGATCACAACCATGAGCACAAAGTGAAATATCAATAACACACAACACAAAAGTTTTACCGGGGAAGCGTAAAGCTAAAAACCCCACTATCATATATTATGTATATCATGAATCATGAAACAATCTCATACAAAACTCTAATCCAAGAGCTCTTAGTACAATACAACCGTCTCACACTGTCATACACAAATCAACAAATACATGTGCCAATTCTTGTGTCCAGACAGCTTGCCTCCTCTACACAATCTCTGCAATTCGAATTCTCACAAATGATCTCGATTATGTCAAATTGCCTAGTTTTCACATGCTCATAAGAATATCCACTGCATGTGTGATCAAATCACAACTGATAGCCAAACTGTCCCTTTCACCTATTATCTCAACTGGGTCTCCACTATATCTGACATGCATGTAGTTAACCATGGCGAATCTTCAGTTGCATGTGAGTTCACTGATTAACTGAACTCTCACTAGTGCAAGTTTAGTTACAACTAGTACAACTCATCTTAACTCACTTAACTACACTTATAATTCTGTTACAAATCCAACTCACTCAGTTATGAATGAAATAATAGATTAATATTTATTGTCTAATTTAATTAAGGGAAAAGTAAATTAGACACATGTTTTTTGTTGACTTTTCAACACTCCCTCTCAACAAGAAAGGGATTATCCTTCACCCCAATCCTATCTCTATGATATTCGAATTTTCTCCTGGTGAGCGCCTTCGTTAGAATGTCTACATCCTGATCTTCCATAGGAATATATTGAAGCAACATGATCTTCCGCTACACACAATCTCTGAGATGATGATACAGGATATCTATATCCTTAGATCTGTCATGGAACACATGATTAATAGAGAGTTTAATGCAACTTTGATTATCACAATAAATCATTTTCAGATCTAAATGAGAACCAAACAAACCAACCAAGATCTTCCTCATCCAGATATCCTCACATGCAGCTTGGCTCGCTGCCATGTATTCTGCTTCCGTTGAACTAAGTGCCATGGATATCTGTTTCCTACTGTACCAAGAAACAACTGTAGATCCGATACTAAAGATCCCCCCTGATGTGCTCTTTCTGTCTATTGGGCTGCCTGCCCAATCTACATCCTTGAAGCCATGCAACTTCACCTCATTCATCTGTCTGTACCATAATCCATACTCAGATGTTCCCTTCAGATATCTCAGGACATGCTTACCTGCCTTCCAAAAAAGTTTGGTAGGCTTAGCCATCGCTTGACTTAGCTGGTTAACCACATAGAAAATGTTCGGTCTCGTGTTCACTAAATAAATTAGCGAACCCACTAACTGTTGATAGACAATAGAATCCACTACCTCTCTAGAAGTAGCATCCTCTTTCCTCCAGTTTCCTGGAAGAGGAGTATCCATGGGTTTGCAGCCCTCCATGTGAAACTTACGCAGTATCTCCCTTGCATACTTTCCTTGAGACACAAAAATTTCACCATCTCGCTGCCACATTTCTAATCTAAGGAAATAATGAAGAAGGACCAAATCCTTCATCTCAAACTCCTTTGCAAGGTCCTCCTTGCATGAGTGTATCAGCTGCTCATCACCATTCAATATTAAATCATCAACATAGAGCATAATGATTAAAAGCTTACCCTCCACCACACTTTGGTATAGGTTTGCATCTGCTTCACTTTTGGTGAAGCCCAATCCAGTGAAATAGTTGTCTATCCGAGTGTACCAAGCATGGGGTGCTTACTTTAGTCCATACAGTGCTCTCTTGAGTCTTCACACATGTGACTCTCTGTCAAAGGTCTCAAAACCTTCGGGCTGCTCAATGTACACTTCTTCCTCAATGATCCCATTGAGGAACACAGTTTTTACATCCATCTGATGAATGCACCAGCCCATCTGCACTGAGAGTGCAAGGATGGATCTTATGGAAGAGTACCTTGCAACAGGTGCAAAGGTATCACCATAATCTATCCCCTCGATCTGTGAGAATCCCCGGGCCACAAACCTGACCTTGTATTTCTTCACACTCCTATCAATAGCTTGCTTTACCTTGTAGATCCATCTTGAACCTACCACTGATTTATCAATCGGTCTTGGGACAATTTCCCATACAATGTTTTTGACAATGGAGTCATACTCCTCTACCATAGCATCAACCCAAGTGGGGTCCTACACTGCTTCCTGAAAGGAAGATGGTTCAGTCACAATACATTTTCTCATGAGATCCATGTATCCAGCAAATTGATCAGGAGACTGTCTCTGTTTGCACTGTGAAGTAGGGGCTCCTACATTCTGTGTAGCATCTAGTCTCAATCTATCAGCTTCTGTGGTGCGCTTTCTGCCATTTTTGATGGATGGCTCTAATTGAGTGGTTTCCTCCACTCCATGAACCTCTTCATGTGTCTGATCCACATCTTGAGACTCATCTTTGGGAACCAACAGTTCCTCTTCTACATGCAAGTCTATCTCCCTCTCAAGAGGCAACCGCATGGATTTCCCATCATCGAATTTTATATCCTGTCGCATAGCAGTCATCTTACTATTTGGAAAATACACACGATAATTATGGGGTGTTTCTGTGTACCCCACAAATATCACAACTTCAGCAGTTGGTTGCAGCTTCTTCCTGGCATCCTTGTTCACATGCACAAAAACAGATGAGCCAAAATATTTTAAATGTGAAACATCAGGTTTCTTACCAGTAAAATATTCTTCAAGTGTACTCATGCCAAGTACTCTATGAGGACAACGGTTCTACACATAAACCACAGTATTGCATGCTTCTTCCCACAAATGAATTGGTAGGCCCTGATCATGCAACATCGCTCGTGTTGCACTCATGATCGTTTTGTTCTTTCTCTCCACAACCCCATTTTGTTGTGGGTTATGAGGCGCTATGAGTTCTCTTCGAATTCCTTCTCTGCTGCAGAATTCTTTGAATTCATTAGAGATGTATTCTCCACCATTATCGCTCCTTAGAGGCTTCACTTGCTTCCCCAACTCTTTCTCTACCAATGCTTTAAACTCATTGAACTTTGAGAATGTTTGATCCTTCTTCTGCATGAAGAATATCCAGCATTTACGAGAAAATTCATCAACAAAAATAACATAATACCTATGTTTTTTTGTTGAAGAAACCGAGAATGGTCCACACACGTCCATGTGAATTCTCTCCAGGATTACTGAAGCATGACTCTCCTTTTCATGAAAGGTGGAATTTACATACTTCCCCAGGGTGCACCCCTTGCACTGATCTAATTGAGCAAGTGTTCCCATTGGAAGTCCAGTAGATATTTGTTGCATGATCTTCAAGGCTACATGATGAAGATGGCCCAATCTCCTGTGCCATAATTCACCCTCATCCCGGCTCACCACTTTTTCTTCCTTGCCTATCATGGCATTGCAGCCATCTACCTCCATCATGTAGAGATTCTTAACTCGAATCCCTATCTTCTTGACTTGACCTGTTGCTTTATGTCATAGGTAGGCTTTACCACTGCTAAAAACAACATCATAGCCTCTGTCCTCCAACATTGCGACTAAGACCAAGTTTTTCTTCAGACCTGGAACATGCATAACATTTTTCAATTGAAATGGTTTACCTGACTCCCTCTGAAAGGTAATGGTACCAATACCAGTTGCACTGTATCATCCATCATATATGCATTCTAATATTTTTCTCCTCCAAGTCAATGAAAGACTCTCTATCTCCCGTCATGTGGAAGAAAGTGCCACTATCCAAATACCACACCAATCCCGATGCACTTGAAGCCATGCATGTGATCAAAGAGAAATCAAGCTCAAATTGTGAGACAAGAGCCTCACCAGTTGCAGATCCATAAATTGTCTTGTTCTTATTCTTATGTGGACATTTAGTAGCGAGATGCCCATGTTCGTGACAGTGAAAACACTTCACTTTGGACAAATCTAGCTTCTTGACTTTAGACTTGGATTTTGGATGGAATTTCTTCCCTTTCCCTTTCCTTACCTTGGCAGTCAAAGCACAATCCTCTTCATCATCACACTTTGATGAAGATCCATCTTTGGTGTTCTTCCTGAACTCCTCTTGCACTAGATCCAACCATAGTCATTCCCAATCCGACAATTTTTCCCTTCCATTGACAGAGTCTTGATAACTGTGCCAACTCTTAGGAAGCCCTAGGAGAGCCAAGCTCACCAAATCATTAGCAGCGACTGTTATTCCCATGCTTCCAAGCTCATCCCGACATTGGACAAAATTCATGAGATATTTTGGAATGGTGTCTCCTTTCTCCATCTTGACCTTCCTGAGTTTATCTTTGTGTGAAAATTTCCTATGGTTGCTACTATTTTGGAACAGATCCATCAGAACCTTCCACATTGCATATGGTGTGGTTTTCCCATGGAGACTTAAGACAATGTGGTCTTGTACTCCCTCCAACAGAATCCTCCTTGCCTTCGCCACTTTCTTTTGCCATGCATCAAGATTTGCAGTGTTTGTCACATTCAGCTTAGGAACATCGTTGTCAATGTAACCCTTCAAGCCATTGTCTTCGAGCACTGCTTCCATCATGTCCTTCCAAGAAATGTAGTTTGATCTGCCCTTGAGTGCATACTCCAACCTCAAGTCATTGAAAGATATTTTCGATCTTGAATCAAGTGTCGCACCAAGAAAATCTTGCAAATTCGAATGTTACCCAACCACCAAAACTCAACTGCTTCAATCCCTCTTCCCTGGGAGGTTCGCACCCCACTTGAGAGTAGCCTGAGGGAATTTTGCATCCTTCCTGTGTGTATCCTATGAACTTTCCTGGAAAGTTCGCACCCTGCTCCACTGTAGCCTGCGAGAATGCCAAGGAAGTTCGCATCCTACTTCACTGTAGGGTGAGGGAAGTTCGCACCTTGCTAGTGTATTTGCCTGCGAACTTGCCAATGAAGTTTGCACCCTACCTTTGTCTAGGGTGTGAGAATTACTGTTCCTGAAAATGTACTAGGGTTCACACCCTGCTAGAGACGGGACCTGCGAACACAAAACAATGTTCGCACCTCACTTCTATGACTCCATGGCCTCCGTGGCTCTGATACCATGTAGAAATTTCGATACACTTAATGTATTTCCTGCGATTCTCCTAATCTAACAATTACGCCACTGTTAAATACAGAATCTCTTCTACTATTATTCTTGCAGAAAAATAAATTAAACCATGATCACAACCATGAGCACAAAGTGAAATATCAATAACACACAACACAGAAGTTTTACCGAGAAAGTGTAAAGCTAAAAACCCCACTATCATATATTATGTATATCATGAATCATGAAACAATCTCATACAAAACTCTAATATAATAGCTCTCAGTACAATACAATTGTCTCACACTATCATACACAAATCAACAAATACATGTGCCAATTCCTGTGTCCATACAGCTTGCCTCCTCTGCACAATCTCTGCAATTTGAATTCTCACAAATGATCTCGATTATGTCAAATTTCCTAGTTTGCACATGCTCATAAGCATATTCACAGCATGTGTGATCAAATCACAACTGATAGCCAAACTGTCCCTTTCACCTGTTATCTCAATTGGGTCTCCACTAGATCTGACATGCATGTAGTTAATCGTGGCGAATCTTCAGTTGCATGTGAGTTCACTGATTAACTGAACTCTCACTAGTGCAAGTTTAGTTACAACTAGTACAACTTATCTTAACTCACTTAAATACACTTATAATTATGTTACAAATCCAACACACTCAGTTATGAATGAAATAATAGATTAATATTTATTGTCTAATTTAATTAAGGGAAAGGTAAATTAGACACATGTTTCTTGTTGACTTTTCAACAGGCCATCAGATCCAGGAGGTGAATGTGGTAGACCATGTCAGAAAGGACAAGTGGAAGACTACATCAGCAATGGCACATGGCACGGTCAGACAATGACAAGTGTCAAGATGATTCATCATTTCAGGAACCTGGAAATCACAATTCTGAGTGACATGTGGCAGCCACATGGATCATGTCATGTCATTGAGTGACATCATTTCGAGAGTTTAGTTTCAGGATATTTAGCATCAACACTCCCTCAAAGTCCCGAAAGATGAATTTTTGGGGCGGAGGATAGCCGTCCGATCACCATGGATCATGGACCATTGATATGAAGAGAAAAGTGCTCAAATGGATAGACAGTGGTCATATCTTGTGGTCACATCATCGAGAGCTGGAGATCAGAGCTAGATAATCCAAGCCCTATTTCGAAGTTCGTGACATGGAGAGTCGAGACGACTCATCAAAGAATCCTTGAAATGTGAAATGTGAAACGCATTCTAGTGTAGGTTGTGGTCACCAGCGGTGGTCATGTGAGGGAAAGGATCTAGCGTTTTCTAAGCTCCATTTCATGGATTGCGACATGGGAGAGTCGAGATGCCTCAACATAGGATTCCCGAATTACAAATTGGGAAAGCTCTTTATGGATAAGCGCTTGTCCATCGTCGGTGGTCATGTGAATGGAAGGAGATAGGATAGCTAGGCTCCACTCTAGGTATCGGGAATTCTAGAGAAAGGAATCAAGGAGACTCATGGCAGAATCCCCGAAACACAAGTTGTGAAGCTCCTTTTTTATTAGGCTTGTGGTCACAGCCAGTGGTCTTTTGGAGAGGCATCCTGTGCTTGGTACTAGTTCACGTAGGGATCATTCATAAGGAACCGTTGATCTCTAGTTTCTCCTTCCATCAAGATACCAATCGTTCAAAGACTCCAACAACCAAAGAATCCATACTTGGCTGGCTGTAACTGTCAGAACGAAGTGATGGCATCTGCCAGAGAATTCGAAGAGTCTTCAAGGTGATCGACAGAGAAGACAAAGAGTCTCGAGGCCACTGCCAGTGGAGTGCAAACTCATCATAGAGTCGACTGACAAATAGAAGGGGGTCGAAGACTGTTACAGCAAGTGAAGCCAAAGGACCTGATAAGAAGTGTGAGTGATGATGAACAGAGGAACGGTATGCAGTGGCATAGCACATGTAGAAGGCACAAGGTGCACTGAGACTATAAAAATGGAGAACAAAGAAGGGATCATGTCATTGTTGTTGTGAGTAGTGCATGTGTGTAGAATCATGAGGTGCAGTAGTTGAAGCATAGAAGAAGAAAAGAACAAAAATGCATATCCATGAGAAGAAGAGAAAGACGAGGTGTGCATGTTGAGATAGAGGAGAATATTAGAAAGATGAAGAGGGTGCAAGAAGGAAGACACTGATGCAAGCAGAAAAGAGCAGCATAGAAGAATAGTGATAAGCCTAGTAAGCCAATAACAACTATTGAATCATTGTAATAAATTCACAGAAAGAAAAGTTTTATATTTGAGGGAGGATGGGAGGTGCTAGGGAGGATTGTTGTCCTCAAAGTTTCAAGTAGGTGCTTGAACGTAGGGAGTTATAGCTTCCATCTAGTTGCATCCAGAGAAACCATAGTGGCAGGGTGGTGCAAGGGGGAACATTGGTTCTCTGATATATAGGTCGGTTCCTATATGACTAGAAGTTGGTGCTTCCATCCAGTTGGTGTTGGAACATTCAGGGAGTTGGTACTTCCTTCTAGTGGGTGATAGAGAAACCAGAGAGTTGGTGCTCTCAGTAAGTTACGGCTTGCAAAACAAAGGTGGTAGCCTTATTATGAGTTGGTGCTCATAAGAATGATAATGTACAAAATATAATTATCATATAAAGAAGAAGAGGTTTTCACCCTTTATGGGTTTCCTTAGGAATATCTATCTTTGTATTGTACATGTGTGTGATTGATGTTGAATAATCTACTGCTTGTTTATTGTGATCATCATTGAGAGTTCTGTAATGAATTTAAAAATGGATGTAATTTTTTAAGCACAGTAACAACTGATTCACTCCCCCTCTCAATTGTCCAACATCTTCATCTCTTTCGTATCCCAGCCAGTGACTATTACTTTTATTAGTTATTTCCATGTTCATAATATGAAAATCATCCCTCAACCACATTAAATCAATACAATCCATTTGCCCAAATGCATCATCTCACCATCCTAATTCACATTTATAAAATTACATATAATTCATGGGTATTAGAACTAGGGATGTTACATCTGCTCCCCCTTATTTTTTCATTGTCCTTAGTGCACAACATCCTACATGTGTAATTTCATTTTACAGTTCTAGCTTCCCAACCAATAATCAACATATAGGATCTCTGACCCGAAACCACACATGAATTACAACCTAAACAAATTTCATATGCGCTATGGCCCAAATACCATAGATACATAGGCACTCATGCCTAAAAAATATCATAAATACAAAGGTTCTCTGGCCTGAAACATATACATAATCCACTAGCATTCTCCTACAACTATCCTGATTTTCACTAGCTCTCTTCTCATTGACCTTCCCAACCCAAGGAATGGCATCCCATTTGTTTATTAAAGTTGACTTAAGTGATGTTCTCCCTTCATTGTCCTTAGTCCCTCAAGTTTCACCATTCATTTATCAAGGCATCTCTAGCATAGGTAACTAGGAATTTCACTGTTGGGAACTCAAGGGACTCACTGCTAGGAAGAATATTAGTAAAATAACCAGCAACAACCTTGTTGTTGTAGTGTGAATCACATAAAAGTGAACTCTTTAGGCTTGACAACCTGGTTCTTTGACAATGCAAATCACCCTAGAGTTCACTCTTCAGGCTTGACAACCTGGTTCTTCGACAATGCAACTTACACTAGAGTTCACTCTTCAGGCCTAAAAACCTGGTTCTTCAACAATGAAACTCACACTAGAGTTCACTCTTCAGGCCTGAAAACCTAGTTCTTTGATAGTACAACTCACACTAGAGTTCACTCTTCAAGCCTGGCAACCTGGTTCTTCAACAATGCAACTCACCCTCTAGGCTTAGGCATCCCTTTCATTGTTATATAGTTCCTCAGGTGATCCATCATTTTCCAAGGTGTTCCCATGAAAACAAATTCCAACTTGTTGCTATACTTCCACTAGCAATATATAACCAGTGGAAATCATCCCATTTTCATTACATGCATACAATTAATATGAGACATCAACATATAATTATAAAATTTCAAATCTGTTTTACACAAGAAGACAAAATTTCCCAAGCATGAGTCTTTTTTCTCATAATTGTTTGGCTCTTGCAACAAAATATATCAGTATTCTTACGACATTACATACCTTCGATATCCAATACCATTTCCCCTGTAGTTTTTTCAATTCCATGCATCCAAATAAATTGTTAGTATATCATAACAATTTTCAATTATTAATTTCTCAAATCTGGTTATACGGAAAATAAAAATTCCCACACATGAGATTTATGCTCATTATGTTCATTTCTTGCAGCTATATATATATCAATATTCTTATGGGAATATATCATTTCCATATCCAATACCATTCTTCCTACAACTTCCTCAACTTTCTTGCAGCCAAACAAGATTGTTAACACTCATGCATATTTTTAGTAGTTCGTGAAATGATATCAGAATTGTATGTACCCAACAATTCAATCATTTCCAACCATTATTCACATTAAAATGGAATTATACTATTCGTCATATTATCTAGAATGACGCTATCATTCATTTTACATGCATTATCAACACATGAAGCTCTTCACAATGTAATCAAACTTTACCAATAAATAAACCCAATGTGCCAATAATACTGGCCACATCTACACAATGCATCATTGCATTGATTCGAGAATACCATATGTTCATGTCATGTATTCCACCATGTGAATTGGAAGGTATGGCCCATGCCTCAATACACCATCCAAAATCTTCCCCACAACCTTTCTGATCCTTTGTATACCATCCTCTTCAACCCACACACAACACTAGGAACATCATCCCTTCGTGCTATTTAGTGTAGGAAAAACGGTTGCAATCCAAACTTCAGTTACATAGGGAATAAACATTATGCACTCGGATGGCACTATAGCCTTTCCATTTTCAAACTCATCATGGCCTCACAAATGACCATCTCAAATGAAATTCATTGTTATAACAAGAGTAATGTATCCCAACTTAACTCAATTATGAATTCATAACCAATATAACACAATATGTAATTAAATTTCCGATAAATGCATTCAAGCAACAAATATTATTTGCATACTCAAGGCCTCCCTCCTTTTCATCGATTCAAATATTTATATTAGAATGAGGGAATTCTTACCTTTATTCCCTTCAACATTTGTACATTATAACAACCCCAAATGCATACCTGCATGGTTGTTATCAATTTACTTGAAGCTACCTAATCTTTTTACATTTGTAGAAGCTCATTGGATCCCTTCACTAATTTTATTGGTCCACACTTTCTCCATCCTCATTTGTCCTCATATGGATGGATACCATAAGAAACAATATCTTCATGTTATAATCATGTTTTTTGGATACAAAATCCATCATTAGTTTTATTCAAATATCATAGCATCATTATATATATATATATATATATATATATATATATATATATATATATCAACAGACTACTCTTATTTTATAATCATGCCAACCACATGTTTAGGCATGTCTATATGCACAAATGCACATTAGTATGCACCAAGCATTTGATCTTTCATGCATATTTTATGCACATGCATTCTATATTTATTCTATATATCATACATCAATTCTATCACGCACTCCAATCCATATCTATTTCATATTAATAAATTTTTATTTATTTTTTACTGTAGATGGTTGTCTTGGAATTTCCCTAGAACCTTGTTTCCCTATGCACTGCTATGTTTCTCAACTGTGCACCACAGGCCCCTATTCTACACCTGCTAGCCAAGCCTCACTTGGTCATTCTACATTTCCAGCCACTAGTTGGTCCACTAGTGATGCCATATTGCAACTACTTTATGAAAAGAATCATGTCCCAACATGTTTTGTCTAAATTCTCAATATTCATAGTGTTGTAACATGCACTATTCCAGTTGAATATTAACACTGAAATGTAATTAACCACTTCCCATTTTTTCTTGACCAAATGGCAAACTAGCCTTGGAATACCATTATCATTGACTAGCATTTCAACATTTTGAAATGCTTCTTTCATGCCTTATTTCTAATATTCTTTTCCACCCATGTATTTTCTCAATATCAAATATCTCTCTTCATTTTATTGAGTGATTTATTGTGAAGCACTTTGTTTTTTGGCCATTCAAGGTCACCCTTCTCCAATGGAAATGCCACCACTTTCCATTTGCACCTGTATCTTGCTTTTCCTGCACACTCTGATAATAGAGGCATCTTTCTTTCTTGTGTAATTTTAGAAAAGAGTTGTTAGATCATATCTAACAATTCCATCTTCCTACATTACCATGCTTTCTCATAGAGATAACTGATCTGACCATAAGTCATGCCTCATCTCATGATATCCTTTCTCCTTCTCTTGCAACAAGCTTTCTTGCCTTTACTATATTTCTATCTTTAAGGTTATGAAGTCCTCCTTTCTTCTTGTACATGCAATGTAATTCTTTAATTATTGAGTTCATTTCCTATGTGAAAATATCTATTGACCTTCCTTTGCAAGCCATTCAATCTCTATAACATTTGAATACTAATATTCCTTTGTTTTTTTTATATACCCTTGACAACCTTGGAACACCTTCCTTGCACTTTCCTTTGCAGTTATTTGAGGCTTCAACCATCTTCACAAGCTTGAGCTATTTCCTATCCAATGGTCCCTAGAATTAATTTAGAACAAACCCACACAATTCTCAGTTTTGTAATTTTACCCTCTTTCTAGAAATCATTTTCACACAACACTCTCTGCAAAGTGTTCTTCTTCTTAATGATAATTCCATGTTAGTAATCTTAGCCTCTCTTTTGTGAAGATATTTCTCTTCAAGTGTGCCTCTAGGATTATGCATAGGTACCATCCTGAGTATATACACTCTACCTCACACAAGAATCACCTTTGGCACCCACCTCTATTGTTTGGGAGGGTTTCTCCAAACTTTGACACTATTTGGAAAAATCTTCACATTGAGTAATTACATGGTTCATGGAATTCAATTCCACTTTCCATTACTTTCCCTGTAGTTATGTATTACCTCAATCAACTTATACAATATTATTTCATGTTTCCATAGCTCTGACACCCAATCTTAGGATTGAATTCATTTGATTATACCTCTAATTCAGCACCATGTGCAAGCAACCATTTTTGTTAGAATTATGCATAATGAAAAATATTTATTAATTATATTACAGGGCATTGTTCATTTCCAACTATGAGGATTATTAATGAACTATTATATAATATAATTCCTTAAATTAATTCCTCTCTAAAACAGCTTCCCAATTGTTGTACTCATGCCTCCTTCCAATTCTTAAGTGAAAAGTTACAACAACTACATGCTACAATTCCACTTGTTTTACTGCTACAAAAATCTATTTATTAATTTATGAGAAATTTCATTTTCCAAATCAAAATTCTAGGTTGATATATGTCTCTTATTCTTCAATACCTTTCCAACGACTATTTTTTTTTCTCAAATACGAGCTCTGAGTTGAAAGTTATGGTCCAGAGAAGTTTAGGTTGTTTTACTCAATTTAATCATGTATGCTACATGTGTCTTATTTATCTTCCTACACATTTTCAGGTACCCATAACCAAAATATGAGTCCACCTCTAGTTTCTATGGGTCATAATATTTCCATCGACTACTCATGTGCCCCAAACGGACTTCTGAGCATAGATTTATGCCCTATGGAAGTAATATTGGTGCGAAAATTTTACCCTCATTATTTTGGTTGTAACTTTCTCATACAAGCACTGTTTCACGAATCGTTTAGCTTGTTGGATAGATCTCCTCGAGTCATTTTATTTGAGCTAAAGAGACAAAGTGTATCTTAGAATACTTTGTTCTCGTTGGTTTTGACTTGCTAAAAATGTCATTTAGGGCCTCAAAAATGCCCCGCAGGTTAGTGACCTTCAAAAATATGAAAAATTCAGAAAATTTCACACAAAATCTACTATTTTACTATTGTAACAGTTCTTTAAATCTAAATCATTGATCTCTGTTGGCACAGGGGCAGACCTAGGGTTCAATTCTTAACAATGTACCAACAAAACCCCAACTACTGGTCCTTTCGGCAACACCTGCAAAGTAGGCAAAGTCTCATCCTAGGTAGAAGCAAGGGGGGTCACAAGATGTAGGTGTCTGTAACCAGGCTAGAACACGGATCTGTGATAATAACACTTCACAAAGCATTCTGCTAATGCTTAGAAGATAACATGCATTAGTTTCCTAACCCTATTAACATCGCAGAACATACCCAAAGATAGATCTAGCATAATAACAACAAAGATTAGGCCCCTTAAACACTTAGCACTTAGCACTGTGAATAGGATTTATCATTTAACATAAGAAAATAATTTAAGCAAAACATACATATTCATTACACATTCTAATCTAAACACTAAGAAAAACATAACAGAGATAACATTGCACAGAGAAAACCATAAGACACAAGATCTATGTGGTTCACCCCAGTGTGGGGATACGTCCACCAACTGCTTCGCTTCTTTATTATTCGTCAATCTCTTAAATTCTATTACTCCTATGTACTAAGCCACAGAGTCAGAATTCACACTAGACAATATATCTGCGCACTGAGAACTAGATCATCCTTCCAAAGCTAGGTCAAGGCACAGAGCCAACTCTCTATTGAGCACAAAGCCTTAACACATATACATTCTTTTGCACAAAGCAACTCAAGCTACTTGCACTTATGATGTAGGAGCATCGCTTCACCCAACAACATGCTAGCCAACTAGCACATCAAGTGCACATTCAATGGAGGAGAGAGAGGCATCAGCCCTCATTTAAAAATTTGAATTTTGATTTAAATGGTTGTAAGGATGCATATCTAGATCCAATTTAGACTAGACAACCATTAAATGTAATTCATTATAATATAATGAGAGTAGGTAGCTTGGAGGGAAAGGCTCGATGAGCCCCTCTTTTGAAGAAAAGAGATCTTTGTATCTAGGAGGCATTATTTTTTGAGATTAGAGAGAAGAGAGGAGAGCCGAGACTCTGTTGTAGCCTGAGATTTTGTACACATTGTAAACAGGAATTTAGATTAATATAAAGAGAAGTTTTCCTGCATAAGAATATTTGTGTGTTTGTGTGTATTTGAATGAAAGTCTTTTATGTCTTTATATGCATATGTTGTAGAGGTATGTTAGGTTCCAAATGCAGGGATAGATAGAATTTTTTTGTGTGAGTTTCTTTGATTTCAGTCTGGTTTCTTTGTGGCTTCATTCAAGGGGTTGCATGACAGAGTGTCAAATATTCAAATCTTAGGAGGAGGAGAAAACCAACCATCAGATCAACTGGAAGAGGAGAATATCTAGACCGTCGAATCCATGTGCAAACACTTAGGAGAGAGGGTAGGAAGAAGAATAGACCTGAACCATCAGATCTGGCGCATGGACCAACAGGTGTTGGATCTGGAGGAAGGTGTGCAAGGGTTGAACCCTTCGATAGTGCACAGGAGGGTGGACTTTGTGAAGTCTTGAAATCATCATAGTCGCCCATTAGAAGGGATGTGTGGCAGTCGATCAACATTTCACTGACTCGCACATCGGGGAAATCAAAGGGAAGAGTGCCAAGAACTCACAAAAAATGAAGTCACAACATCAAATATGAGTCGTTGATCGAGCTAGGATGTGGGCCATCGATCGAAAGCATTGGCATATCAAATCTTCCGGAATCGAAAGTGTGGAAGAGTTACAACTCGAGGATTCATGAGTTACGAAATCCCGACGCCATCTAGACCGTTGGATCATGGAGGAACCCGGACCATTGATCTGAAGCATCAAGGGTTCAGTCATCGGGAAAAGAGGAAGAATTGCATCGCAACCTCATAAGTCACGAAATACTGACGTGCTTAGGAGAGAGGCCCCATGACTTGACCGAGGTCATATGGTGGATGCATAAAGGGAGGAGTTGAGGACCCATTAGACCATTTCGAGTTTCGGGACTTGAAAGAATCGAGGAACTTAACATCAAGATTCCCAATATCACGAAACACAAGGCACCCTTTGGGGTTAAGGGTGTGGTCATGCCAGTGGTCACGTGGAGTGGATGTTCGCACCTAGTGTTGTTCACACGGGAATAACTTCTAAAGAGGACCTGTGGATATATTTGCATGAAGGTTCCAGTGGGAACTAAAGGAGTTTCTTTGGCTCAGGGGAATTGAAGAACGATCCTTGACCAGGAGGTCAGGGGACCTTGTCAAGGCAGAGGTAGGGTATTTGTGTCAAGTTGTATCATAGCATATAATTTTTCTACAGATTGTAGGCAAAGGTGAAGGAAGAGAAGAATATAGCCTGATACCGTCAAGTGGTATCAAAGAATAATTTCATCGTTTATTTTAGGCGAAGGAGATAGAGGAGAGATTGCGATTGATTTCTGTAGGTAGCATGTAGAGGAAGAAGATGGCTACTAAAGGACATGAACATGGTCCAAGAGAAGACCGCCAGAAGAAAAGAAAGGTTGAGATAGATGAAGAGCTCAACGAGATACGAGCACATATGGAGAATCTTGCATTTAATATGCAACAAGATGCAAAGGTGAATTGGGTGTATGAATGGCCCATGAAGAAGAAGGTAAAGTGGCCAGTCAAGAAATTGTTGGCCAGAGGACAACAGAGGCTATTGATAATGTGGTTGAGGTATGTTAAAAGCCTCAGAGGTGAAGAGGATATGGTTCATATTTGTGAGCTAGAAGTTGGGAGAAATCTCGGTGATGATGAGGAGAAGGGATCATGGAAGGATCTCAGAAACTACCAGGTGAGTAGTCCATATTGCCAGGTGGGCAATGAGATGGGATCATTGGATGATCTCATAGACTGCTAGGTGGGCAGGGAAAAAATCCCAGATTTCCAGGTGGACAAGGGAGAGGAGATGAGACTGACTGATAGTCTCATGAACGCAGAGGTGAGTTTGGATCAGCAAGGAATGTTGACATAGGAGGATCAGAAATACATTCTGATCATTGGAGGAATTGAGGTATTCCTGCCACATAGCCCAATTAAGGCCATCACATGTGTTGCAGATGAAACAACAGAAGAAGGAAATCCAACAGTGGTTGTCATAGTGGAAGAAGAGGAGAACATGGAGCAGACACTGATGTTTTCCTCAAGAGAAGGAGAAGAGCATTCAGCAGAATTGCCCAAAATTTTCAGCCAGGAAGCTTAACAGGGGAAAACTGCAGTACTTCAACCTACAGAAGAAGAGGAAGTAGACATCATGGACTTTATTTATATGTATGAATAACTCGAAGCCCTAGAGAGAAGGGTGATGTTTCAAAGCTTGCATATCCAACAAGATAAGTTGGATACAGATGGAGGAGCATACTAGCCTGGGCAGAAGCTTGAAGAAGTTGGACTTGAACCAATGCAAGAAGAGCTGGCAGAAGCAAAGTTGTCAAAAGGAGAATTTGAGTAGTATCTCAGTGATGAGACTGTAGAGATGGATTCTATAGCAGAGTGGCAATCTAATGCCAGAGAAGAAGAAAACAACAAGGGGGATCAAGATGATCCAAACATTGATAAAGAGGAGTTGTAGCAGAACAAACATCATAAAGAGAACCAACCATTGGAGCAACTAGAAGAGGTAATTGAGGGGATAAGAAGGTTGATGTTGAGGTCAGCGCAAGAATCTGTCAGCATGAAGAAGTTGAGCAGAAGGAAGCCTGCAATAGTAGCAAGGAAGAAGAAGTAGAAACAACAATAGAACAATGGAGCAAAAGGACAACTCCAAAGAACAGTTTGGGATCCAGGTGGATTTCAACAGCAAAACTGGGAAGCTCATGAATTTTTCACAGCAATGGAGTATGATGCAAGAACATAGCTTCACCCAACAATGCGTCAGCTAGCTAGCACATCAAGCGCACATTCAATGGAGGAGAGAGAGGCGTCATCCCTCATTTCAAAATTTGAATTTTGATTTAAATGTTTGTAAGGCTGCATAACTAGATCCAATTCAAACTAGATAGCCATTATATGCAATTCATTGTAATTTAATGAGAATAGGTAGCTTGGAGGGAAAGGCTCGATGATCCCCTCTTTTGAAGAAAATAGATCTTTGTATCTAGGAGGCATTAGTTTTTGAGATTAGAGAGAAGAGAAGAGAGTCGAGACTTTGCTATAGTCTGAGCTTTTGTACACATTGTAAACATGCATTCAGATTAATATAAAGAGCAGTTTTCCTACATAAGAATCTTTGTGTCTTTGTGTCTATTTGAATGAAAGTATTGTATGTGTTTATATGCATATGGTGTAGAGGTATGTTAGGTTCCAACTGCAGGGATAGATATAATTTATCTTTTTGAGTTTCTTTGATTTTAGTCTAGGTTCTTTGTGTCTTCATGCAAGGGGTTGCATGACAGAGTGTTGAATAATCTATGAGCCAGTGCAAGAGTGAACATCTGAGTTATGTGGAATTCAATAAAGAACATGCCAGGAGGGCACACCAGAGGAATCATAAGCTCAAGGAAGAAGACTCAAGTTTACTGAACACCTTGGAGGTGAGACTGTGCAGAGGAGGGAACAGAGAGAAAACAGAATTACTGAGGATTTTGTAAGAGCTCTACCAGGTGGGCATTGAGTGAGTGCAAAGAGTGCACAAGAAGAATTCTATTTTGAGTTTAGAGACAAGGGAAGTGTCCAGTAGAAAGACACTTACAGAGTTGATGAACACTTTGTTGGCTCAGCAAGGTTTGCTTGAGCAGGAGGTTGCCAGGAGGGCACCAAAATTCCCCTTTGAAGGGAGAGACAAGAGATGAATCCCTTAGAGATTTAATCAAGTAAAGATCACAAGTAATAGTGCCTTTTGCGCACAAAGTTCCAATAGAAAGGAGCATAAGAGGTCGAGACACTTCGAGGTCCAAGCCATAGAAAAATCTAAGGAAGGATAGCAAAACAATGTGCAAGGATATTGCAAGGAGTTGCAGAGATCGAGAAACATTTTGAGGTTTTAGAGAGAGAAAATCTTAGGAAGGGTAGCGTTTCCAGAATGCAGACGAGACCCAAGGTTGCAAGGGCTTGAAGGAGAAGGCTGAAACATTCAAAAAATTTGAAATATTCCAAGTTGGGGAAGAAATTCAAATCTCAAGAGGAGGATCACAACATCTGTCAGATCAGCTACAAGAGGAGAAGATTTGGACCGTCGAATCCACGTCCAGACACCCAGGAGAGAGCGCAGGAAGAAGAACAGATATGAACCATCGAATCTGGCACATGGACTAACAAGCGTTGGATCCGAAGGAAGGTGCGTGAGGGTTAAACCCTTTGATAGTGCACAAGAGGTTGGACTTTGTGAAGTCCCAAAATCATCATAGCCATCCATCAGAAGGGACGCGTGGCAATCGATCAACATTTCACTGACTCACACATCAGGGAAGTCAAAGGGCAGAGAACCAAGAACTCATGAAACATGAATTCATGACATCAAATCTGAGTTGTTGATTGAACCGGGTTGTAAGCCATCAATCAGAAGCATCGGCATATGGGATCTTCGGGAGTCGGAGGTCTGGAAGAGTTACAAATCGAGGATTCATGAGTTGTGAAATCTCAATGCCATCTAGATCGTCGGATCGTGGAGGAACCAGGACTATTGATCTAAAGCATCAGGGGTTCCGTCATCGGGAAAAGAGGAAGAGTTGCATCGCAACCTCATAAGTTGAAAAATCCCGACGCGCTTAGGAGCGAGGCCCCAGGACTTGACTGAGGTCATATGGTGGATGCATAAAGGGAGGACCTGAGGACCCGTTAGACCATTTCAATTTTCGGGACTTGAAGGAGTCGGGGAACTTAATATCAGAATTCTCGATATCATGAAATGCGATGCACCCTTTGGGGTTAAGGGTGTGGTCACGTGGAGTGGAGGTTTGCAACTAGTGTTGTTCACATGAGCGTAGCTTCTAAAGAGGACCTTTGGATATATGTGTGTGAAGGTTCTAGCGGGAACTAAAGGAGCCACTTCGACTCAAGGGAATTGAAGAACGATCCTTTACTGGGAGGTCAGCGGACCCTGTCGAGGCAGAGGTAGGGGGTTTGTGTCAACTTAGCTCCAAAAACTACTTCTTCTACCATACATTCTTCTTTTATTTATACTTTTACAAACCCTTACAATAAGGCCTAAACATGGGAAAAACCCCATGGATCGACATCCCATAGACCCATTACAAAAACCCCAGAGAACCCCTTACTGGGTCCACATAGCCCACAAGAATGGGTGAGATCCCTGATCTTAGCTCCGCCTGGGCGCTCCTTCTTCGACCAACGTGTTGAAGTCCAAAAGTGGGCCAAATATGACCAAGGTTTCCTCAAAACTTGGTCGAGGGCCAACAGGCCCCCAACACTCACCTATGACTTGTCCCGAGTCACTCAGGTTTGGACAATGCTGCTTTGAAGGCCTTGAGCTTAACTCAAGTTGCCTCAACTTGCTGCTTCAACTGAGCCTCCTACTCAGTAAGCTCCTGGATTTTCTGCTCTATAACAGGCACTTCAAGACATTATTATATTGTTGCAACCACTTGATCCAATTGCAAGCCCTATCCATCAATCTCTTCGAACACCTTGCAGGCATCATCCTACATAGGTTGTAGCGTTTGCGTCACTTCCATTACCCTACCCTAGAGGGAAGTGATCTATTGCTGTATTGCGTGCTTCTCCTGGGATCTCTTCATTCTTTCTACTTTTTTGAGCGACCTCATCTGCAACTGCATAGAAAATGCTTGTTGTTGCGCCTCCTGTAACTGCACTTCCATCTTCCTTAGCTCTAGATCCTTGGTGAGGCATTCATATGTATGTGCAATTCTATCACTCAATTGTTTTCATTCCGAGGCGAGGACTCTTATCCTTAATACTGTTCTCTTAGTGGTATCCTCCCTCTGATCGCGCACCTCCTGCGGGGTGCTCAGTACTATTTGGGCCTCCAATTCTATTATCTTTGCCTGAAGTTGCTGAAGGGTCTCAGCGAGATTCACTATTTGAACTTTGACCAGGTATTTCCCTTCCTGTGCCAAGCCTGGCATAGAGTGACATGATTTACTCACCTCTTCTTTGACCATGGCCCACTTTGCAAGAAGCTACTCCTTTTCTCTCTATAGTTGGGATTTTTCTTCCTGGAGCTTCGCCTGAAGCTCTTCTTTCTTGCTTTCCTGGGATGCTATATTGTTTTGCGCTTCTCATAGTTGTGCTAAGAATTCATCTTTATCCTATTTCAAGGATTTTGTAGCCTTCTCCTTCTCTTCCTAGACTTTCTGAACCAAGCTTCAGTTGCATCCACCAGTCTTCTCAATTGGGCTAGTTCATCCCCCAATTCTACAGTTTGTGATGAGGAAGGCATAATAGGTACTGCACGGACCAAACAAACATCTTGTTGTACTTCCTTCAATTCCTTCTCGATCTTTCCATATAGCTCCTCCTACTTCTCTGCATATCTCTGCAATATGTCCTCAGAAGTGTCCTCCATAGCTCTGTCGACCAGACTGATGTTGCCCTCAGTGAGTGTGGCCTCCAACTAGGGTTTATTAGCACCCGTCTTCTTCCTTGCTGAAGGTTTATTCGGAGAAACCTTCATATTTTGTGTTGTTATTGTCCCAATGAGGGGATCCTCAAGTGAAGGAGTGGTAGCTTCACCTCCTCCTTACTCTTATTATCCCTCATCTCCTCCTCATTTTCCATTTGCTTCATCTTCTCCTCCTCCTGGTGGGCCAGACCCATTTTCTTCAGAGGCGTTGTCCTCCTCATCACTCTCTATATCCTGGACTTCCTCCTTTTTCTTCTTCTTCGTCCCACTAGATTGTTTGACATGCTCGACTCGGGTAACTATGGGTCTTCCTATGGTGTCAGTGTCGGATAATTCTACATCAGCGACAGGTACAAGAAATTCCTCCAGCCACTCCTTTATAATCTTCTCCATTTCATCATCTGTCAACTTGTAGTACGATTGCAATTCTTCATGTTTCTCATCTCTACGCGCAGTGATATAGATGAAATAATGATCAGCGTGAAACTTTGCTATTGGTCAGTACTGGTGCATGGTGCGTGGTGTCATGCATGAAAAAGATTCGATGGTGACCTTTAAATGTTGGTAGTATGCATGAAACATGGCATTGGACTGCTACTTCTTCGTCATGTCGTTGGTGTACCACAAGGTAAAAAACCGAGTGGCCAAAGGCTTCGAGAGTTCAATCTCTGGGAAGGTGGATCCTTCAGGAATTTTCCAAGCGACAAATGCGATCAAAATGATCAGCCATCTGTACTGGAATTCATATCTCAAATCTTGGCTTCGCGAAAATCCTTCTCTAGCTCATTGATGAGGTAGTTCTCCCAGTTCATCCGCATGCCCTCCACACATTTTCCTGTGAGGTCCACCACGAACCCGATGACCTGTTTGGGGAGGTTCTTCCTCACGAGCTTGCTAGCTAGGAGTTGGCAAGAAAGGCCCATTTCTCCATCTTGTATAGAGTCTACCTTGCAGCCTCGCTTTCCTTTTTATACCTCTTCATAAGCTTCCTTGTTGCACTACGCCAAATATCAGTCTAAGGCCTTCCTTGGATAAAACTGCTGAGGGTCGGGACCCTTTACATGCAAACCTATGATCTAGTGGATCAACGTCAGATCCACAATAATCCTCTTGTCCAACCATAAGTATCCACCATGATAGCATGGAAAAAGGAGTTTAACACAAGCGTTAACCTCTTGGTGGCATCCAAAATGTGGGATCTTCATCAAATTCAACATGGTGGACTATGCCAGCCCCTTAATCCATGGATGGGAGATGAGGCAAGGCTTCTTCCCAGTTGTCTTCGTCAAGTAGTGGTGGGGTGCTAACATAGGCTTCTTCCTAGTTGTAACCTTTCTTTCCTTTTTCTACTTCTCCGTAAGATTCCTTGATGTGTTGCACCAAATATCGGTCTGAGGCCTTCCCTAGATAAACCTGTTGAGGGTCGGGACACTTTACACTCAAACCTATGATCCGGTGGATCAACATCGGATCCACAATAATCCTCTTGTCCAACCATAAGTATCCACCATGATATCATGACAAAAGGATTTTAACGCAAGCGTTAACCTCCTGGTGGCATCCAAAATGTGGGATCTTCATCACATTCAGCATGGGGGACTGCGCCAACCACTTAATCCATGGCTGGGAGATGAGGAGAGGCTTCTTTTCAGTTGTCTTCTTCAAGTATTGGTGGGGCACTAACATAGCGTAGTTCTTCCTGTCTCTTAAATTGAAGTTGTTGTTCTTCAATAGCCGGATCTGTCCTAACTGACTCCCGACTATGCAGATTCCTTTCGGGATGTACGAATGTACATAGTAAACATGGCGTACTCAAAATATCAGGTGATGTTGTCGTAGTTAACAATTCCAGCCAAAGGTGGGATATACTCGGGTAGGATCGACGAGATCTGCTTTGCATTAGCCAGATCACCATGGTGCTTACTTTGTTGCTCAGTCACAAGGTTAACATGCCTAGAACGACATCCAGTCAAAGGGGAAGCCTACAGTCTTATATTCGATGATGTCTGAATACCTTTGGATATCAGTCTGTCAACCATTAGATTCTTAATTACTTCCTCAACAAACTTCTCCAATTCACTAGGTTTGCCCGACATTCTCGCGTTTTAAGAAACAGGCAAGGTAGGAAAATGGATAGGCAGGGTAGACAAATGGACAGGAGGGGTCTTCTTATAGATAATGATAGAATACAAAGATCGACACTCAGACAATTCTCTACTTAGCTCATTCAATCACAAGTAGCAAAAACGGGTCCCGACGCAACGACCGACGAGTTAAATAAGCAAGGCACCGTAACGGATCTTCCAACGACCAGGAAATTCTTCCATCAATGTAAATTTGTTTGTTATGGCATGGTCTCAACGTCCAAAAGTGGTCCATCATCCCATAAATGCATTTTCTAACCATTATGGAGCGTCATTATAATGGTCAGCGCACCTCCAACGGTCATATAACTTTGCCAGGGCGAAGTCCAATTTTGCACAATCCTGTTGTTCCGGCGAGGTTCAAATCCTACGAACCTGCCTCCTACGAGGTTCCATTCTGCGAAGTCTTTCATCTAGTTTCTATAAATTCTTGTAGCTTTTCCATCTTAGCTTTCCTTTTATTGAGCTTCCTTGCCTTCTTTCCTGTTATCTGAGTCTCTCTAATTGTTTCTAGAATCCTCTTTCCATTTTTATTCTTATCCTCTGCTAGCATACTGGCTTCACACTGTTTATGTTCCCTTCAAGGGTCTTAGGTTAATATCCCTTTTCTTAACACTTCTTGGGTGGATATACTTCTCTCTTGAATAGATAGGTCCTTCAAGCCCTCTTGCATTCTTTCAACCTTGATAGCTGATCCCCTTGCCTTCTATTCCTCCAGCGTTGTTACTTTGTCATGTTTCTTCAACTTATCCTCTCATTCTTATATTAGTTGGTTTATTTTCCTAGCTATGAAATCCCTTAGTTATTGTTTTTTATTTTCTGTAGCTTCTTCCTATGTTTTCCTTCTAATCTGATCCTTCTCAATCCAAGTATTTCCTAACAATAGCGGGAAAGGGGCATTATCCCCAATAAACTTAATGACTTCAAATTCCTCTTCAGTCGATGTTCCCTAAACAATAATAGGTATATTAGTTACTCTTCCACATAAATTTATCATCTTACCTTTAAACAAATATATCCTTCCCAATGAAGGTACCACAGTAGGTTTTCCCAAAATTTCCCAAGTTTCTTTTGTCATAATATTCACTTGTGTTTCCTCATCCAAGA
>CBVK0104051425.1:0-12829 GCA_900067695.1 Picea abies
GCTCTTCCGATCTCACCTGAAACAGATTGATAAAGATGTTACACCATGTCCCACATGCCTAAGAAAAGTTTGTTCGAAACCCCATGGTAGTATCTCTTTGAAAGTTGAAGAAAAACCAATAAAATGCTTTATCCTAAGTTTTTCCCAAAGCTCATATATCTCCGCTCATGATTTATGTTACATTCAATTTCCAATGGTCCAGATCGCGGCGCCTAGATCAACGGCTCATAGAGCATTTTGGACCCCTCCTAGTGTTCTGATTTTAAGGGGGGGGGGGGTCCGGAATCGATGATAATATGTACGCAGATATGGATGGTCCAGAGAAGAGCACGTGAATCCATGGCCTACATTGGATTCCGGACCCCCCCGTCCGTTCTGGCTTTAACGGAGGGGGGGGGTCTGGAATTGGTTATAACTTAGGCGCACATCTGGACATCCTAGAAAAGAGCGCTCAAATCTATGGTTCACATTGAATTCCGGACCGCCCCCTCCATTCTGCCTTTAATGGAGGGGGGGGTCTGGAATCGGTATTAAGGAGCACGCTAAGATCTGCGGCCAGAAAATAAGCGCACAGATCAATGGCTCATAATGGATTTCGAACCCCCCCTGGTGTTCTTCTTTTAACCAAAGGGGGGGCGGGTCCAGAATGAATATTCCTTACAGCGGGCCCCTTGTTACATGTGGCATGGTCCTATTGGTCCAGAAGTCCCATCCCCCACATGCTGCCTGACATCCCGTCACCCCTGGACATCATCCTCCACTGAGTCCACTTGCTCCACTTTCTCCCGAGGTCGTGTCACTTCCCATAACTTCTGTCAATCCATGTTGTCAGTATCATAACCCCCTTCACTCATGAACAACCTCCTTTGGCAACTTTTACCTCCAATCACCAACCTCCACATCAGTTGTCCGTATACTTTGGTCACTGTCACCTTCCATATCACCCCAAGTGGCCCGTTGTCCATTAATAACTGGATAATATGCCCGTTGTCATGCTGACCGTATCTCCCGCGCCAAACCGACCCCAATTTTGAATAAAACTACCGTTTTCTCTTTTCATTCGTTATTCATCCATCACGCCAGAAACCTCTTATTCCTCTGTTGCTTCTGCATCGCCTTCACCTACAGTCTAGTTGACCCCAGTAACATATTGTTTATTTGCAGGTACAGTTGCTGAAATGGTGTCAAAGCCCAGACAAGCAGAAGAAGAAGAAAATCCTTTTCTTCCTCCTCCTGTTGACCTGGATAAAATTCCCTTGCTCGATAAAGATCGATTGATAGCGGATACTATCTGCAGTTTCGACTTTTCTAATCTGCAGTCATGGCTCTAGGAGGTGTTCCTGGACCAGAGTGACGAAATTGGACTCTGGGAGTCCAATTTTCCCCTGTATCTCTTTCCCCATATTCATCACTTCCCCGAATTTGCCCTCAAATGCTAAGCCCATTACATCCTCGATCAGAAAGCCATCGTTTCTTCATCCGGGGACGTCCTCTTCTTCATCACCCCAGAAGATATTGACCAGATGATGCAAATTACCCGTGCTGAATCTACGTCCCCATTCAACTTAGAAATCCTCACTGAGCTTTATCAAAAAATGAATTTCCCGCAGAGAGCTCAGATATTTGAGCTTTTTCTCCCCACTTCCGCTCCACTCCCTTCCACCAACCCCCCTTACCCTTCTTCCATGTTCTCCACCAAAGGAAATCAAATCATTTCTTCCCTGTGTGCCCTACTTGGTTACTATTCTGATCAATGGGTAGATGAGCCCATCCTGGGTTTTCTGTCCATTTTCTCAAACGATGAACAACCCACCACGCAATTCGACTACAACACCTTCTTGGCCAATAATATCTATGAACAATTTGTGAATTTTTCCACAGAAGGCATGTTTAGATATTCCTCCATTATGGCTTACATGTTTGTCTACTTTCAAGCCAACAGATTCAGTTTCTCCATGCAGAATATGGACGCCGACGGGAGGCCCCATCCAGTCACAGCGTGGACTTCTCTTCTGAAACATAACTCTATGGAATACAACTTCAAAGCGTTCATTGATCAATTTTACCACCCTGTGGTAAGTATGTTGAGTGGCAAGCCTGAGCCACGAATAAATGATGAAGTCCAGAGAATTCTGCATCTCTCGGACAACGCAAAGGCAGGAGACTGGTATTTATACCAGAACCACACTGAAATCAGAGTTTTCAGGTGCGAATTGGTGCCTTACAAACTCCCTCAATATTTGCCAGTAAGGATTTTTGCATTAGAATATATTAGGCAGATAATGTATTCAGATGACATTCATTTTGTTTCCTTGAAGAAAAAACAGCAATTGAGAATCAAGGGGCAGATTGGTTCTTTCATCTGCAATAACCGAGGCGTAGGGGAAGAAGCAGATAGAATGTTGAAGAAGATGAAATTCTCTATGAGTTTCACTTGGCACTATGATCCATGCGGGATCATTTTGGAGATGAGGGTGAAAAACAAGAATGTCCCTTACGCCCATGAGTCTAAGCCTGAGATCAAGAAATTTGCAAATCAGACTGTATGGGTACCTGACACTTTGATGGACGTGGAACAACAAATTGACATGGAACAACAGATTCCCTCAACGAGTGTGTTACCCACTACCACACCTCAGGTCCCCAAGGAGAAGAGGCCCTGACAGGAGTCGTCTCCTCCTGTGACAGAGGTGTCATCAGAGGAATTCCAAATACACTCCAAAAATCCAAAAACAGTTTCAACGCCTGGTGCGACAGTAGAACAGGAAGTTTCTACTACCACAGTAACTACCAAAACGGTCAATCCAGTCACTCTACCTTTCGGCTCGAGTCAGCATAAGGCAATAACAACAGCAATAAAATCCACATATTCTCCCATAGATACTCCGCCAAGCTAGACCGGGCCCAAGTTGGGCATTTTTGAAAAATATGACTTGATCAAGAAGAAAAACCAGACTCTCACTAGCAGCACTTATGCCCAGTTTTAGAAGCAGTCGTCCACAGCTCAGCATAGGCTTCTTTCGACATTTGACATAGAAAAGGGTAGGATGCATATGGCTTACCTCCAAGCACAAGTGTCGGATCCCAAGGTGATATCATATTACAAAAGGGCCACCTTTGAGTTCCAGGCTAAGGACGTGCATCCAGCAGATCAGATGGATCTGCACAAGCAAACTGGGGAGATGGTTTTCCACACTTTGGCCCATGCTTCAGCTTCTGCATCAAAATTTCGGGTAGCCTTGAATAATGCCCAGACCCAACTGAAGCTGGAGAAAATATCATCTTTCGCAAAAGACAATAGAATCAAGACGTTGGAGGAGCCGGTCCTCAAGATTGGTTACAACCCTGCGAATGTCAAGGTTGCCGAAGAGATGATTAAAAAGAAAAATTATGACATCGCATCCTTAAAAAAAAAGCTAAAGCTCCCTCCAATAGAGGACCCCCAGGCAAAGGAGATAGCCGAAAAGGAAGGGGAAAAGGATGAGATGTTAAAGTTACTCATGGAGCAGAATGCTCAGCTAAAAGAGATGGAGGCTAAGATGGAGAGGCTGATAAAGGAGAAAGAGCAGGCAAAGCCAATGGAAGGCATTCCATTGAGTGCTATCCCAATTGCAGGATTGAGCACAGCAACAGCAACAGCGACAGCCATTCCATCTGCAATATCAGTGCCACTACCAGGAGGAACAACAGACCTTGCCAATTCCATGGAGAGGATGAACCTGCAAGAGTCAGAAATCAGCAGGCTTAAGAAAGAAGTGGAGAACCTCCAAGAGATAAAGACTTCTTTCCAAACAAGCCTATCCAAAGAAAAGCAGGTGAATGAACAAATCAGGAAGGATTTACAACAACTCCATAAGCAAACAATGGCAAGGAAGACCTTGGCTGAGGTCAAAGAGATTGTGTGGACAGATATTTCCAAGTCCATAAATGAAATATGGCCAATGGTTCAAATCATGTTTGAACAAAATGAGTTGTTCGAGAGGAGCAAACAAGCTGTTGAGAAAATTAGAATGGAGCTGGGAGACATGCCAGCACAAGCAAATGAAATCATAAGGTTCCTGAATTCCAAGACCAGGGAGGAACTTGAAGAATTGAAGATTGAGGAGAGGACAGAAACTATACTTGAGGTAAAAAGGGTTCTAACCAAAAGAGGTCTCATGCTTCAGCTTGAGGAGAAGATTCAAGTCATGGATCAAGGAGTACAAAAGTTTTTTAACAAGATAGATGCTCTCCAAAGGAAGGGCCTACCTGGCCTGATGGTCATTAATGACAAACTAATGACACTCCCTCATTACAAGAAAAGGTTGACTGAAGTGTCCAAGGATAGTTCCAAGTTTGCAGGGATACAGGGAAGCATCACAGGCAAAGCATTCATGGATGCCCTGCTATTGGAGATTAGTATCCAACACGAGATTAAACACATATTCATCATCAAGCCTACATTTTCTAAATATACAGACATGGATGAAGTATATAGGAGACTGCTTAAAGTCACAGTGCCAGGTCATCTCAGATGGGAAGAACTATGTGATCTACTAGATTAGCAGATGAGATGTCACAATCCAGTCACCTGTCCAGTCAGAAGAGGTTGCGAAGGCACCTCGCCAATGGCCTACCCCAGAAGTTCCGCAAACAGTTGTATCGAGTCATCAAGCAGTTTTGATTAGTTAAGTTAGTTAGACTAAAAATAGAATGAGCATGTCCTGATCAGTTATGACAGGAACGTTTGTATTTTGAATTATAAATACTTCATCTTTCGAAGTATTGGGGGTTGTTGATTCGCACACCCTATTGCTATCACACTGTACTATTTTTGAAGAGATCTTCCATTAATAAAGAAGAGGCACTTTTACAGGATTCTTGCGTATGTTCACTGGTGATGTTGAATTTCTAAGTTAAATGTTTTTCTTTCTCTATATTCATTTTGTTTTTTGAATCTAATCTTTACGAATAGAGTTATGTTGCAGGATTTATCTTTGATACCCTGTTTCCGATTCTAAAGATTTAAATGTTTATCTTCTATATATTCAATTAAGAAATTCTTAACTGCTTGTTAGTTGAAGTTATTTTCCTCATCTGTTCTTCAGTCCATCATTTTAAATTACTAAAGATCGAGTGAGTGTATTATCTCGCCCTGCGAGGGTTTTTCTTTGGCATTTCTGGTTGTATCTAATATATGATTGAAATACAGACCCCATATCCCAATGGATGTGTAGACCGTCTCAACCAACTTCAAAAACTCTTTTACAACAAAACCAACAGTTTCTTTACCTAGCCTAATATCTGAAATAAAAAACAAAGCTAAATCATATAGAGAGATCCCTCTCTGAAGCTGGAAGGGCTAGATCCCAGCTTTAAAAGCAGTTGGTTAAGGTTATCTTTGTAGATTTCTTATTTTTCAACCTCTAAGAAATTTACCAAGTGCTAACAATACCCAAGCTCATAATATCATACCTCAACTAGTATCATATCACTCATTATATTCCTCATAAACCAAGTGCCATAATATTACTCAGAAAGTACTAGCATGACCAGCAATACAACTCAACAGAAATTCCTCAATCCATACAAGAGGGTATGTATCGTGCATTCATGATATGCCTCAAGCATATTCTCCAAAAATAAACCATGTACCATCACCATACATCCATCGAAAAAAGCTTATGATCATACATGGGGTTGTGTGACTGGCCTGGAACACCAGAACTCAGATAACCATACCTTGCTCAACTTCAGTAGCCTGGTACCAACATTTTACCTTAATCTTCCAGTGCCTTGCTAGATCACCTCAACCGTGAGGAACCATGTGACGTGCCACATATCACCGTAAATAGAACAATGTTCACTATCCATATATGATAGTCTTACCTGCAAATTCATTTATCTTCGTGTCTTTATTCCTCATACAAACTTGGGTTTCTTAACCACACCTATAGGGCTACCAAAATTTGCTATCGAACTTGCTTGAAGGGTTGACATCAATCTCTAAGGTTTGACATCAATCTATAAGATCAATCTCCAAGGGTTGATGTCAATGGAAACCAACTATCCAAAGAAACTGTCCAACAAAACCAATCCCCACTATAAAAGTATCAAACTTTTGATACCACATTCTTGGAGATTGATTTAATCCATACATCGACTTCTTTGTCTTGCAAACTAGTTCCTTCTTTGGATTTATTGCAAAAACCTTTCACTACTTCATGTAGATTTCTTCTTAAATATCCCCATGTAAGAATGTTATCTTCAGATTCATCTACTCTACTTCAATATCATAAGTAGTAGAAAAAAATAAAAAAAATATACTAGAAGTTAATTTGGAAACATGAGAGATTTTTTCACTAAAATCAATTCCCCCAACTAGAAAATATCCCTTTTCTACTAGGTGAGATTTTTACATCTCCAATTTACCTTTTTCATTTAACTTCTTCTTAAATACCCATTTTATACCAATAGATTTTTTCTAGTGGCCTAATCAACTAGATCCTAAGCCTCATTTTTTTCCAAGGCACTCATTTCTTCAACCATGGATTTCTTCCAAAGTTTATTATCCTCCAAATCCACTGCCTCCCCAATAGTTCTAGGATAATCATCAATAATAGTTTAAAAAAAATACAATGAAAATTAGGTAGGGTATACCTTTTTGGTTTCCTTCTTTCCCTAACCAATCTCCTTGGCATTGGTATTTCAGGCTCTTCCTCTTTTCATTCATCTTATTTTGTTGAGTTGGATTCTACACCCTACAATTCAAACTCTACTATCTCTAGTTATTCTTCCCTTAGTTGGAATCCTTGTTTAAAAACAATTCTAACATCTCTAAATACCACATCCCAAAAATAAATAGTCTTCTTGGTTATTGGTTTCCAACCCGTATAACCTTTTGTGGCATCATTATAACCAATAAAGGTGTATTTTTCATCTTTATTATTTAGCTTACTCATATTCTCCTTTGGGAACATAAGAATCATAAGGAAAAACTTTGAAATGTTTAAGAGAGGGTTTTTTACTAGTCCATGCATCGTGCAAAGTTTTATCAACCAATGCTAACATAGGTGATTGATTTATTAGGTAACATGCAATATCCATCACCTCTACATATAATTCCTATGATAACTTTATGGCATTGAGCATACTCGACTTTTCCATCAACGACTTGTTCATTCTTTCTACAACTTCATTCCATTAAGGTTTGTATGAAGTCGTATTTTGCATTATTATTTCACACTTCTTACCTAATTTCTTGTACTCATTTTCATAGAGCTCTCCACCACTATTTTTCCGCATCACCTTTATTTTCTTTTCTATATGGTTATGTACAAAATTCCTTAAAACACTTTAAATTTACTGAAGCCTGTAGATTTGTTTCAAAGGAAATAGATCCATGTGTTTCTTAAGAAATCATCTATGAATGGAACATATTACATAGATTTACTTAATGATGGAATAAGAATGGGTCCAAACGCATCACTATGTATCAACTCCAAGATTCATTTTTCTCTTGTATCACCAAATGAGAATCTTACCTAATTTTTTTTACCATATATATAATGTTCACAGAAATTGAAATCGAATGAGAAACTAGACATGCCTTCAACCATACCTTTAACATGTAATTCTCAAATTCCCTTCTCTCCAATATGTGCCATTTTTTTATTCCATAGCATTGTCTTCTCTCCATCGATAACAATGGTCCTATCTTCTTCATGTCTACCCTCAAGAACAACAAAACTATGACACCCATCAGTAATGGTGCTTCCCAATAGCTTGTACAAAGTTCTAATCCAAATTATCAGGGATGAATTTGGATAATAGATGGGGTGCTTTGGTGGCTTCAAAAATATTGATATAAGTTCCCCTATCTATAAAATACGAGTCATTGACTTCACTATACGTCTAGATAGCTTTTTTGTCATGAATTTTGGATGTTCAAAAATGTGATTTTATGCACAGGAGATATGAAATGCTAATTCATATTTGTGTAATGTATCTTAAATAGATGTTCCCATATGATCTGATAGTAGAAACATATGGGTGCCTTGTTGGTTTTCCATTCCCATCCCTCCCATGGGAAACTATTTACTACATGGGCAATGCCTAGTAGATAAGATGACATGAAGAATGTTCGATGCATGTTTGGGGTTGTTTATTTGATCCTAGAAACAAATTCATCCATATATTCCAAAAGTATATAGGGCCAATTGAATATGGTGTCAATCTAAGTAACAACATGAATTATTGGCACCCAATATTCTTTGAACTGTGTAGCATCTTTCTCTCTATACAGTCTTCTGATCAAAGACACTATGATATTAAATGGTGTTCTTAAGTTCTTAGTGGGGTAATATCCCAATATATTAAATTGAATTCTTTGGGATTGACCCACCATATTATTTGGAGATCGAAGTAGTTCAAGGGAAATTGTAGTATCTACTCCTCAATGAGGTCAACAAATGGTAGGGGAAAGTTGTAGAAAAATTCAAGGGTTGTGGGTTGGAACGAGGAAATATATTTTCCAAAAATATCCCTAACTAATATGTTTTAAATATACACTTTGTTTATGATCCATGAGATGAATGAAGCATGAGGTAACATTGTATGTCTGACTTCAACCTTGTGTAGTCTTGATTTTTTAATTTGTTGATAGACACCAACATCTATATTTTCTTCACTAGGAACAAGAGGGAGCTCTGAATAGGTTTCCTCTTTGAATATATGATATATATCACCCCATTTGTAGGTGGTTCCTACATCCATATTGCATTGAGTGGCTTCATACATAGGTCCAAGGGCACCCACCTGTATGTCAAGATTTATTGCTTCTTCCCTATCTAGGCTAATTTCAATCACTATTTACTTTTGTTTTCTTAGTCTTTTTTATGCCATATTTGGATCTTGTGACTCATACATTTCACTAACAAAGAACATTAATGGAGTTAGATACCAAAATCAAGTAAAATGAATATTTTGAGGAAATAATATTCTCTTAAAATAAAGATAGGGGAGTCGTGACTCTTACATAAGTGGTTTGAAGAACCATATCTTTTGGTTTGGGAATTCTAGTGTCAATCCAAATATTTTAGCCTGAGATTCCATTATGTATCATTTATTGAGCTTATGGCTCAAACATTTGTAGGTTCGGTTTTAAAGAAATAGTAAATAATGAGAAAGACCCACTTTGACAAAAAAAAAAAAGGATTTGAAACTGGAGCCAGCTAAGTTTAGATTACTTCTAATGATTGTGGATTTATCATTCATAATTGGCTAATATCATTTTGGGGTATTTATGAGCATTAGGAAGGAGAAAACTATGGTTGATACATGTGGGGATTATAGTCCAGTAACAAAGTAACAAACTATGGGTGAATTGATTCCATTATGAGGTTATAGTCTATGGCATGGTCTTCCTATATATAATAGAATAATATGTAAAGGTTACCGAGATGAAATTCAAAGGTCCTAAATCATGTGAATTGTGTCGTGTGTCCTATGATTTCTCCCACATGTTCGTGGAATCAAGGTCTTAGGGTCCAACAACAGTAGTATTTATTAGGGATGTGGTTCTTTCCATGTGTAGATAAAAAACACTCATTTCTCATCCCTACTCTCCCCTCTAATTCTAATGACAACATCATAGATAGGAGGATAAACCAAGTGATTATGAACTCTCCCCGCCCTATGTATTAAACAAATGACAACGAATGGGGGAAATGTTAGTGCTAGGGCATAACATGTTTTTATCTTTTGTGTAGGATATGTGCGAATTTTGGTCGTGGTCACTAAAAAAAATCGTTGGTTAGGTGGAAAACAATAAAGAAATCCCTAAAGATGAATGGAATCTAGAGGAAATAAAAAAAATCCAAGATTAAATTGGGGAGGAGCAATGGTTACCTGGAATAAAGGACAATTGAAAAAATGCAAGAAAGTGGTTGAAGATGGAACATGGCCTCTTTGATCACAGTTGACCCAAGGGGATCTCTACAATGTCTAGTTTGAATCGATGGTTAGCATGTTGAAATCAATGGTTAGTGTGTTGTAATGTCACTTGCATGGAGTTGAATATGGGTGGGGAGAATAACAATCATTTTTCCCAACCACCTAAGCTAAACCCTATTGACTCTTGTAAGGTCATATTGTATATATGCATGTTCTCGTAGATTTACAACTCAAATGTGAATAAGGGAAATGAGGTTTTTGTGAAAACTATTAAGATAATTAAAATGTGTGCATGCAAGACATTTTAGACAAAAGGATAAGAATATTCCACAACCTTAGTAAGTGTCCTAGAGTCTTGAGACTAAAATTTCCCTATATTATAGTACAAAATTATCATTCATGCTTAATATTATAACATAAAAATTGTTCTCGTAGATTTACAACTCAAACGTGAATAAGGGAAATGAGGTTTTTGTGAAAACTATTAAGATAATTAAAATGTGTGCATGCAAGACATTTTAGACAAAAGGATAAGAAGATTCCACAACCTTAATAAGTGTCCTAGAGTCTTGAGACTAAAATTTCCCTATATTATAGTACAATATTATCATTCATGCTTAATATTATAACATAAAAATTGACAGTCATTAAAAGAAGTGTAGCTAGTTGCCATGTACATTCATAATCATAGTAGTCTAGAAAACAAGAGTCACAATTGATGGTCTTAAGGGAATAATTCGTGCATTTAGAGGTAGACCATCATGATTCTTGGGGGTGGCTTACATAAAACAATTTTCCTTAGCTTTGTGGTTTCTCATTTTGACAATATATAGTCATTTCCATTGCATTTGTCAATCAGATTCATTGCATCACTTGGATTGTAAAGTCCCTAGTAATGTTCCTTCAACTTCTATTTATTATAATTTGTGGTAGGTAACTCTCTCACAAGTTTTTATTGTGTGTTGTAATCTATTTTTAAAGTAATTTTTTATTTTCAAACTTTTCAAAAAAACAGATACTAAACAACTTTGCTATTCATTCCACTTGTTTAATCTTGATACTAAACAACTTTACTACTCATTCCACTTGTTTAATCTTTTCACATGATGGGAATACCCTTCACTGCACGGAATACCCTTCACTGAAAAAAAAACCTTGGGAGTTCGGGTGTTCACATCTAGACGAACAGTTTGGAACAACATGAGAATGTGTACTCTAAGATGAGGTCTTGAAGTTGAGTGTTGCTTCTTCTACCATTAACCCTATGATTTCATGTATGATTCATAAAGAATGACATGATTTTCAAAGCAGCAAGTGCTTCTACTTTAATTTAATTTATCAATTTATCGTGAAATTGTGTAGGACAGAATTTATCGCAATGAAACTGTTTATCACAGAATTTATAGTGAAACTATAATTTATCAGAAGTTTTCATATTCACAATGTAAACAGTAATTTATAATTTAATGGCTGGCTACTTGCCCCACTGGAATTGCTCATCGAACTCAACATGAATTTTGTCTTTCATTTTCATGATAAAATCTTGATTTAGGTCTAATGCATTCCTCTGATAAGTTAGACATGCAGCCTGGACATCCTGTGAATTAAAGTTATAGCATTCCATCTTCCTTATCGCAATTGTTATATTCTTCTCACCACCATCGTAATCTTTTCGGGTAACGCAATTTCCATTATTCTCATTAATATTTACATAATGTATTATCTAGTGATTATCTATTCGATTATGAGGGAACAATCTATACTCCCATAGACTGAATTTGTTTAATGAGAAAACAATGACCTGAGTTGATGTATTTAATTCTTTTGATGTATAATTAGGTTTTAGAGTTTCGAGTGAAGAAATCAAAGTTTCGGGGTGATGAATTCATTTGTGTAATTTTGTTCTGTAAGTAGTTATTTGTGGCTCAACTGTTTGATTCATGATGAATTGATTTGTGTTTTGATTTTAGATGGGTCGTTCAATCACCCTTTTGTTTCAGATTCAATATCCTTTTATTTTAGATTCAATATCATATTTGGCATGAATTTTTTCAATGAGAAATGTTGTCAAATTATTTGATTATTTGGAAGTAGTAAATGCAATAATGGCAGACAAAATAATCATTTATAAGTGCAATGACTAATCCTAGGGTGCATTTCAAAGGAGATCTCTCGAGAGGGCAATGGAGGGACTCCCACAATGGCAAACAAACTTGCAAAAAATTAAAAATGGATAGTTAATATCTCATGCAAATGTGCACGATGGCAAGTGAGATATTATATCAATTACTATATTAAGTTAGTGATATTTTTCACTTTTCAAATTTGAATGTTTATATTTTTTTATTAATTTATGATTGTCATATATATTTATTATTAAAATTAAAATATTTATGATTACTAATAATTAATATAAATTTATTATTACATTAATTTTTTAGTTTATAATAATTATATTAATTATTACTACATTACTTCTAATTAATAATATTTTTTATAACTTATTAATGTATTAACATATTTAATAAATAATGTATTAATGTTTAATAATAATAATAATAATAATAATAATAAATCAAATGTATTAATAATATATTAATAGTTAGGATTGAGATTATTACATTATATTTATATATTAATACTTTATCAATGCATTACTACTTTAATAATGTATTATTAATGTATTAATTAATTAATATATTTAATTATTAATATATCAATACTATAACATGTTACATTATACATTAATATTTTAATTTATACATTACATTAATGTAATAACGTATTACAAAATTAAGGTCAATGTATTACTACTTTGGTAATCTATTTATTAATGCATTTAATAAATACAAATTTTATGCAATAATACTTAATAATACTTTATATATATATATAT
>CBVK0104051471.1:0-19620 GCA_900067695.1 Picea abies
ACTCAACAATTCAAGTCAAAGACGACTGCTCTGATACCAACATGATCCAGGATATTTTCATCGAAGTGACTTATATAGAATTGCATTAAATGAGCATAAATTAAAGTGCATCATTAAAGAAGGAAAAACTCAATAATGAAGAGACATAAGAATCAAATATGAACTCAAAAACTTGATAATGGAGTTTTTCCCTGGTGGACTATGTCTTCAGGTCCTACTCTCAAATGGGTGGGCCTTTTTATTAACTTAGCAAAAGAATTTGGAAAAATATGTGATTATACTTCATTCTGGAATCAAGTTGTATAATCTTTGCTCAGATCAGAAAACAAACAACACCATTGAATTCGTGGTGTCAAATTACCCAAAAATGACTGTCTCCACACTCCAATCTAACTCTAGCACTCCCAGGCCCAAGAGAAACTTTGTCTTAGTTTTCGTACCCTATAACCTGCAATAAATGCTGATAAAAATGTCTCGAAAAATGTGTCGATCATACCCTCACGTGCCTCCCTCTTCAGCACTGGGTGGATGCTATTTTTAAATATATTTTTCGGGCTTTGTAAACAATGGAGGTCGTTGGCCTATTGGTTGATGGGGCATGTATTAAGGCGTTGATAAAGGGGGAGATCATGGGGTCGAGCCCGCAGGCCTCCCCTTTTGGGTTGTTCGTTGTAACATATGTATATATTAGTACTTGGTTGTTCCACCAATCTTAGTAGTGGTTAAATATGATGGTTGGTCGCCAAATTTGGCGGGGTCCACCGGATTTGGAGGACCTACCAATCTTTTATATTTTTTTTTAAATTTCATTCTCGAGCTGTCATTGGGAATTTTCCCACTGCCAGGTGCCAGCGACCCATTGGGCCACATCACCAATCATACCATCACCTTACATGTCAGTGTATGACTTGCTACGTCACCGTACAGTCTGCCATGTGGTTGTATGGAATTCCACGTGGTGCATTTTTACTGATCCACGGAATGACCCAAAAATGCCAAATATGAGTGACACATGGCAGCCTCTAGTGCTACCACATCACCATGTTGATGTCATCATGACACATGTCTCCTCTTGCGTGTTTCATGTATATTGTATGGATTTTGATGTCATCTGTACTGATGTCGACGTCAGCAGTGCGGATGCTGACTCATCCCCTATTGACTGGGCTAAGTTGACCAAACTTTGATCACGAATATCTTTTGATCCGTAACTCTGTTTGACGAGTTGTTTGCATCGTTGGAAAGCTTGTGACGCACTCTTTGTGATGTTGTTATTTTCACTGAGTTTTGAGAACTTTGAATTTTTTTTCCCTTCCTCTGTTTGTTGAGGCCATTCTGAGCTTCATGAATTGCTTCTGGGAGTTATGAGCTATCCTTAGTATTCTCTGGATCCTTTTTGGATCACTTCTCAATAAAATTTCTAAAACATCCAAACCTGGTTTAGACATTCAGATTGATTTTTATTCCTCTTCTTTACCATTTTCCATTACCATGTTTGTTAAACATGCAAGTAAAAATACTTTGTCTGGAGAAATGCAAGAAGCTTTAGATGTAGAAAAATAAATACATAGTAGTCCAAGTAAATCTCCAAGTGAAGATTAAATATCTTCTACAACAACCAAGAAAGAAATTATCAAAGAAGAAAGGAAAGATAATGATGTTTTTGATATGGAAAGTATATAGAAATTCATGAAAACATTAACAAATGAGATAGTTGATGTTAAAGGAAAACTAGTTGAAGTTTCAAATAAACCATTCAGGCCATTTTTCAAAAAGAATCCATAGATTCCACCTGGTGGCCAAACTTCAGAAGGAGTTAATGTTGATGAAGAAGAAGGAGAGGATAATGAAGAAGTTAAAGATACTAATGTAGTTTGGGATATTAATGGAATTTTTTATGAAGATGATACAACGGAATCTCTTGACGCTCAAAACCAAAGTAAAAGTATATATTCAACTTCTAATATTGATCTACCAGCAAATACTCAACCTGTAGAAACAAGTTAGTATCAAAAAGTATTGTTGTTGCTGAAAAAATTGATTATGATATTATAGAAGATATGAAAAAGACCAAAGCAAATATTTCCCTTTATGAAATAAGTAAATTAAAATCTCAAAAGAATAGTGTATTAAGGGCTTTAGGAGTTTCTCATAATACAAGTTCATAATCTATTACAGTAGAAAATAAAGAAAAAAGTTTCAACAGTTCAAACTTTATCTTCTGAAGTTGATATTGGTTCAATTATTATAGGTGATAGATCAAGATCACATACTCCTCCATTTCTCCTCACTTTCGAAATTTTTAATAAAAGTGTGCATAATTGTTTGGTTGATTCAGGTGCATCTTTGAATATAATGCCTTATTCAATTTGTCTTCATATTAATGCAAAACCACAGAAATCAGTTATTCAAATTGTTCAATTGGATAGAGCAACGATAAAAGTTTTTCGAGAATTGAAGGATGTATATATCAGATTATCATCTAATTCTAAAGTTTTTCAAAATAGATATTATCATTCCTGATATTCCAGATGCTTATGGATTAGTTTTAAGTCGATATTGGTCTGAAAAAATTCATGGATATTTCTCAACTGATTGGTCTCACTTTTAGCTTCCATGTAATGGGAAACCTAATCAAATCTGTGTCAATAGTGAAAAACATATGAAACATAATGTGACATATTTAGATGGAGATAATGAACCTATGGATTTTGCTAATAGCATTGTTGGGAATTACTCTATTGATTCTTATTTTGTAAATTTTAATGTGTAGGTTTCTCCTTTCCAACCTACAGATCAAAGCTCGGAGATTGAAAATTTCTCTCAAACAGATTCTTCTCATTGTATTAATTTTGTAGATAATTTTGTAGATTATCCATTTTGGAAACTTTATTTTGATGGATCTAAATCTGATGATGGTGTCAGTGTTGGTTTCATTTTAATCAGTCCTGATGGTGGAAAAAATATGTTAACATGCAGATTGGAATTCCAATGTACTAATAAAACCACAAAATATGAGGCATTAATTCAGGTTCTAAAGAAGGCAATCAACATGAATGTGCAGGATATCTTGAGTTTTGGTGATTCGGAAATCATTGTTAAACAGGTAAAAAATAAAATCCATTGTATTTCTAGTCATTTGAAACATTATCAGAAATTGGCTCAAGATATCAGTAGCAAATTTTATGCATTTAATATTGTTTCTATATCTAGAATGCAAAATACTAGTGCAAATCTATTGGCAAACGTAGCTTCTAGACTTATTCCCCTTGAAGATTTTTCTCCAGATAGATTCTTTGTTGAGTTAATTTTTTGACCTTTTGTTCCTGATAACATAACAAATTGGTGTCTTTAATGATGATGTTTATATAATCAATTTTATCTCTTCAGAGGGAACATATGAAAATGATATCATTGACAAAGAATCACATGATCTTGAGTTAAACAAATCCTCTCCTAAGGATAAAATTAAATCTGAAAATATTGCTCCTAATTCTATTGTAAAATTAGATCTTTATGATTTAAAAGACACATTTAAAAACCCACAAATCGTAAAATACAAAGTTCTCCCATGAGTGTGGAACTTATTAATCTAGGAACAAATCAAAATCCTCAAAATTTCAATCTTAAATTAGGTTCTTCTCCTTTTGAAAGAACATCTTTCACAAATATTTTTAAGCAATACACAAATGTTTTTGCATGGTCATATGATGACCTGGAAATTTTTGATACATCTATAATTCAACACACCATTCCTATGCTTTTAGAGGAAAAACTAGTTCAACAAAAGTTAAGGAAAATTAATCCTAATCTTGAAACCCAAATTAAAAATGAACTTAATAAATTGCTTAAAGAAAATATCAATTTTCCAGTTAGACATTCCAAGTGGGTATCAAATCCTGTGCCTGTAAGGAAAAAGAACAGAGATATCTGAACTTGTATTGATTTCAGAAACCTAAACAGAGCTTCCAAAAAAGATAATTTTATATTACCTCCTATGGACCAAATTCTTCAATCAGTCTCAATCTCTGAAATGATAACATTTTTAGAAAGATTTTCCAGATATAATCAAGTATTAGTTCATCATAATGATAGACTCAAAACTACTTTCAGAACTAAATGGGGAACTTACGCTTATCAAAAGATGCCTTTTGGTTTAGTCAATGCAGGTGCAACTTTCCAACAAGCTATGTATATTTATTTCCGTGTTTTAATCAATAAATTTGTTGTTGTTTATCTGGACGACATAACAATTTATTCTAATAATCGTTTAGATCATATTTCTCATCTTAAACAAGTTTTTGAATGATGTCGAAAGTATGGAATTTAGACGGCATACGAGATCGGTCTCGGCATTCCTGCTGAACCGCTCTTCCGATCTCACAAATCTCAAAAGAATAGTATATTAAGGGCTTTAGGAGTTTCTCAGAATACAAGTTCATAATCTACTACAGTAGCAAATAAAGAAAAAAGTTTCAACAGTTCAAACTTTATCTTCTGAAGTTGATATTGGTTCAATTCTTATAGGTGATAGATCAAGATCACATACTCCTCCATTTCTCCTCACTTTCAAATTTTTTAATAAAAATGTCCATAATTGTTTGGTTGATTCAGGTGCATCTTCGAATATAATGCCTTATTCAATTTGTCTTCATATTAATGCAAAACCACATAAATCAGTTACTCAAATTGTTCAATTAGATAGAGCAAGGGTAAAAGTTCTTGGAGAATTGAAGGATGTGTTAATCAGATTATCATCTAATTCTAAAGTTTTTCAAATAATAGATATTATCCTTGTTGATATTCCAGATGCTTATGGATTAGTTTTAAGTCGATATTGGTCTGAAAAAATTCATGGATATTTCTCAACTGATTGGTCTCACTTTTGGCTTCCATGTAATGGGAAACCTAATCAAATCCGTGTCAATAGGGAAAAACATATGAAACATAATGTGACAGATTTAGATGGAGATAATGAACCTGTGGCTTTTGCTAATAGAATTGTTGGGAATTACTCTATTGATTCTTATTTTGGAAATTTTAATGCGTAGGTTTCTCCTTTCCAACCTACGAATCAAAGCTCGGAGATTGAAAATTTCTCTCAAACAGATTCTTCTCATTGTATTAATTTTGTAGATAATTATGTAGATTATCCATTTTGGAAACTTTATTTTGATGGGTCTAAATCTAATGATGGTGTTAGTGTTGGTTGCATTTTAATCAGTCCTGATGGTGTAAAAACTATGTTAACATGCAGATTGGAATTCCAATGTACTAATAAAACCACAAAATATGAGGCATTAATTCGGGTTCTAAAGAAGGCAATCAGTGTGAATGTGCAGGATATCTTGGTTTTTGGTGATTCAAAAATCATTGTTAAACAGGTAAAAAAATAAAATCCATTGTATTTCTAGTCATTTGAAACATTATCAGAAATTGGCTCAAGATATCAGTTAAACAGGTAAAAAAATAAAATCCATTCTAGTAGCAAATTTCCTGCATTTAATATTGTTTCTATATCTAGAATGAAAAATACTAGTGCAGATCTATTGGAAAACGCAGCTTCTAGACTTATTCCCTCGAAGATTTTTCTCCAGATAGATTCTCTATTGAGTTAATTTTTTGACCTTTTGTTCCTGATAACATAACAAATTGGCATCTTTAATGACAATGTTGATATAATCAATTTTATCTCTTGAGAGGGAACATATGAAAATGATATCATTGACGAAGAATCACATGATCTTGAGTTAAACAAATCCTCTCCTCTAAGGATAAAATTAAATCTGAAAATATTGTTCCTAAATCTATTGTAAAATTAGAAGATATTTATGATTTAAAAGATGCATTTAAAAAACCCACAAATCGTAAAATACAAAGTTCTACCATGATTGTGGAACTTAATAATCTAGGAACAAATCAAAATCCTCAAAATGTCAATCTTGGATTAGGTTGTTCTCCTTTTGAAAGAACATATTTCATAAAGCTTTTTAAGCAATACACGAATGTTTTTGCATGGTCATATGATGACCTAAAAAATTTTGATACATCTTTCATTCAACACACCATTCCTATGCTTTCAGAGGAAAAACCAGTTCAAAAAAAGTTAAGGAAAATTCATCCTAATCTTGAAACCCAAATTTAAAATGAACTTAATAAATTGCTTAAAGAAAAGATCATTTTTCCAGTAAGACATTCCAAGTGGGTATCAAATCTTGTGCCTGTAAGGAAAAAGAATAGAGATATTTGAATTTGTATTGATTTCAGAAACCTAAACAGAGCTTCCGAAAAAGATAATTTTATATTACCTCCTATGGAGCAAATTCTTCAATCAGTCTCAAGTTCTGAAATGACATCATTTTTAAAAATATTTTCCGGATATAATCAAGTATTAGTTCATCATAATGATAGACTCAAAACTACTTTCAGAACTAAATGGGGAACTTACGCTTATCAAAAGATGCCTTTTGGTTTAGTCAATGCAGGTGCAACTTTCCAACGAGCTATGTATATTTATTTTTGTGGTTTAATCAACAAATTTGTTGTTGTTTATCTGGACGACATAACAATTTATTCTAATAATCGTTTAGATCATATTTCTCATCTTAAACAAGTTTTTGAACGATGTCGAAAGTATGGAATTTATTTAAATCCTAAGAAATCATTTTTTTCTCTTCAAGAAGGTAAACTTATGGGATTTATAGTTTCTAAAGAAGGAATTTCAATTGATCCTTCTAGAGTTAAAAGTATTTCTAAAATTCCTTTGCCTCATAGTAAAAAATCTATGCAATCTTTCCTTGGACAAATTAATTTTGTGAAGCGTTTTATCCCATATTTCACAGAAACAGACTTACCCTTGCAACATATGATAAGAAAAAACATGTTATTCAAGTGGAATGTAATTGAGAAAGAGGCTTTCAATTCTATAAATCAAACGATCATTCAAGCGCCTTCTTTACTCTCTCCTAATTATGATAAGGAATTATTTTTTTATCCATTTGCTTTTGAAAAATGTTACGCGTCTATGTTATCACAAAAAAATGATCAAAACATAGAAGTACCTATTTCTTTCGAAAGTTCACCATTGCAAGGAGAAGAATTAAATTATACTGATGTTGAAAAGCAAGCTTATGCAGTTTTCAAATCCATTAAACATTTCAAACCTTTCCTTATCAAATCTCATACCAAGGTAATAGTTCCACATCCCTCAATCAGAAGTTTGTTCATTCAGAAATATTTAGGGGATAAGAGAGCAAATTGGGTAACATCATTACAAGAATATGATTTATAGATCAAACCTGCAAAGATTGTACGAGGTCAAGGTTTATACAAGTTATTAACTGAAACCATTAATACTATATCTGAAAATGTGGATAAGGTAAAGGTCATTGAAGATATACAACATGTATGTGTTACTCTTGATATTCCTAATTCACAATATTGAAATTTAGTTTATTATCTTAATCATGGAACTACACCTTCTCATTGGGATTTTAAAAGGAAATATGCTCTAAGAATAAAATCCACACAATATAAACTTATCAATAATGTTATTTTCATAAATAATTACGATTCAATGTTACTTAGATGTTTATAAAAACAAGAAGTTGATAAAGTTTTATTTGACTTGCATGATGAACCTGCAGGTGGTCATTTTGGAGGTGATACAATTGCACACAAAATTTTACCTGAAGGTTGTTATTGGCCGACTTTATTTAAATATTCTCATGCATATGTTCAAAAATGTAAAATATGTCAAACTTCAGTTGGACGAGAAAAGAAATCAGCATTACCTTTGCAGCCCATCATTGTTGAACACCCATTTGAACAATGGGAACTCGATATTATTGGTGAATTTTCTCCTAATTTCTCCAAGCAACATAGGTATATTCTTACCGCCACCGATTATTTTACAAAATAGGTGGAAGCCATTCCCTTGAAATTATGTCAGTTTATTATTACAAGATTTGGGTTCCCAAGCACATTAGTTTTTGATAATGCATCATATTTTTCTACTCTGATGCTTATGAAATTTCCACTTCATAAGGGCATTAAAATAAAAAAATTTATGTTAATTATTATCCTCAGGGTAACGTTTTAGCTAAATCAACGAACAAAAATCTTTTAAAAATTATCAAGAAAACTATCAGTAATAACCACAAAAATTGGCAAAAGGCCTTGATCTATGCACTTTGGGAAAATTGAATTACTTATAAAGAATCATTGGGTACTTCCTCTTACTTTTTAGTTTATGGTAAAGAGGTTATTCTTCCACCAAATATTTTTATAGCATCCCTAGATTTAGTACAGTCCATTAATGAACAACCTTGCTCTAGTCTTCAATATCATACAAATCTGAAATCAAATATTCAAACTAGAGGAAGTGAGGGATAAAGCTAAGAATACTTTTTCTAACCATCAAATAATCATTAAGAAGTGGTTTGATAATAGACTTTTTGGTAACAAAGATTTTGAAGTTGGTGACCTAGTTTTGAAATGGGACAAAGCCCATGAAGAAAAAGGTAAACATTCGAAATTTCAAAAGTTGTGGTTAGGTCCTTCTCAGGTTGCTCAAAAAATTGGTCCTTCTACTTTTATTTTGCAAACTCTTGAAGGCATAGAGGAGTCTTTTCATGTGAATGGGTTAATCCTCAAAAAATATTTTTCCTAAAAGATACTTTAATACTTGTAAATAGTTGTAAATATTTTTGTATGTATATTTTTCGAATTTTGTCATTTTATTTCTTTCATTTTGTTTTTTTATTATCATTTTTGTTTTTGATCCGATATAACAATTGGATGCATCTGTTAATCAGTTGTCTTTGAAATTATTTTTAGTACAGAGAGAAAATAATTTAGATTGTTTGAAATGAGAAAATTTATTTAAATTCAAAGGATAAATCTTATGTCTAGTATATCTTTATAAAGAATTAAAAACAAGGAAAATACTTTTCAACAAAGTCTCTTTGGGGTAATATTATTTCCCTTGAAATAAAATAATTGATTGGGAAATGGCATATCATAAGACAAACATTTTATTTCTCATTCCATGTTCATAAATAAATAAATAACTCTCTATATCACCCCTCCTCTATTCTCGGCATTGCTCAAATGCAATCACTAAGTCATGAACAAAAGACAGAAGTTTAAAGTTTAAATAAATAAAATGAGGATGTTGGAATTATATTCTAACCCACTAGGGTACTGAATAGGTCTGCTGGCAATGGGTAAAGGATTATATGATATTAAGGTAACTTCACTAGGGTACTGAACAGGTCTGTTGGCAGCAAAGCAATATTGGGTACAGTGAGTTAAAATTTTCAATTCTTACATAATGAATAGGCTTTACTTAATAGTCAAATCAGAAGATTCATTCCCCAGTCACAAGATTAATAAACACCATTTATTCCCTCCAATGAGATAAAGATAAAGAGTGCTAGTACTATTTTATTTTCTTATCTTTTACAAACTAGTCATAAATATAATTTATCTACAGTTCATAAATTTTCTTATTTCTTATGATCTGATATATTTTCCTTTGTCTTTTATACAAAGATAGTTGGTTTCGGCAGTGTGTCGTCGTTTTTTGTAAAAAACAATAACCTCCCAAATTATGTATTATAAATAAATTTGGGACCCTTCCTTTTTGAAAAAATAATTTTATTTATTTATTTATTTATTTTACTTAAACATTGTTTTCAATTTTGTCATTTTTGGCCATATTCCCAACTTCTTTGAGGTTTCATTTAATCATTAATTACATCTTATTGTTGGGGTATTTCTCATTTCATAAAGGTTTTGATTAAAAAATTTGACTTTCAAATGTTTCCAATTCACATATTCTTTATGATTTCTTTTCATTTACATACATTCCAACGAGCTACAATATTTGGCAAGCTACAATTTTTGATATATTATTGATTCTAAAAACCAATGTTCTAAAAATGATAGATCACAATCTACGAAATCCTACTTATCCTCTCATAACTGTGTTTTATCATGATACCCATGATCCATAATAGTTGTTTAAATATTTTGTTGCAATGTGTTAGGCGTGATCCGATGATCATAAATTAAAATCAATTTAATGGAAAATTAAATCAAGGTCCTTTCAAACTGCATACAAACATTCCTCCTTTCCTGAAGTCCATTGATTCACTTCCACTTGTAGTTTTGCATTGCATCACCGTATTCGTGAATTATTACCTATGGTGTTTCTTCCTCGAAATAAGTTTTTGACTCAAGTATTGAAGCTTTGTTTTCATTTACTTGTAAGCGAGAGTGTATTAGGTTTTGTTTATGAGGGTTTTCTGAATTTTAGTGTGGTAAACTATCAAGATGGGAATGATTTCCAGAGTTGAACCCGATGTCAAGCTTATTGAAGCTTAGGAATATTATTTTCCAACTTTTGAGAGGGTTGGTTGGTTAAAATTTATGCACATGTTTAATGGTTACAATGCGTAGGTCACCAAATATTTCACACAAACTTTCAATGGTGAACACGCTAAAATTGGGGATATAGAATTACATATAGATGAAGAATTAATATCCATGGTGACTAAATTTCCATTAAAATGGGAATGTTGGTCTAAGACCAAAAGGGTGAAGGAGATTCCTTGGTCTAAAATCCTAGCTTCTCCTGAATGCAAGTAAAATTACAAAGGTGTGCCCATATCTTCAATTAAAGAAAAATGGCATTTTTTCTTAGTATTTATTAAGGGATTTATCACCTGTGAGGGAAGATATAGCATTTTCTTTATTTATCACTTTCCTCTTTTAATGGTATTCATGGATTATGAATTAAACATGTCGGTGTTCTTGCTTAAAATCCTTTCTAAGATGGCACATTTCTATCAGAGAAAGAATCCCAGTTCAGAAATAAATGTCTTTCATCACAGTTTAGTGAAAATTATGATTGAATTTCAGTTAGAACAGAATGATGATTCTTGGGAAAAGTTTGTGAAAATAAATAATTTTCAGGTAAATTTTGAGGTAGAATTACAATCTCACTTTTCTTAGGTTGAAACCCCAAATCCTGTAGAAGATATTGTTTTTCCCTACCCACAAGTTTCTACTCCTTAGCAAAACACCACGAGGGTTACTCGCAATCAAACTGTAAAGTTTAACTTTAAACCAGAGTCATGTGTTTTCAATGAAGCACCTCAGGTTTCTTCTAAAGCTTCCAAGAAAATCGTAGTTTCCTCACTTTCATATGAATGTGACCCACCTGTTACCAAAAAGAATGATGATTACATTAGTCTAGTCGATTTTATGAACAAGAGGCAAGGAAGGAAAATATCCAAAATGTTCATAAATAAATCTAGGAAAACTTTGAAAGCTAGTTCTCCTATCCAGTTTGAGGATGAAGAGTTGGTTACAAATTAGGAAGTATCTTCCCCACAAGACATTTCTCCATAGGAACCAATTGAAAAAGTTGATAAAGAAAAAGAGAAGGAGAAAATTGAAATCGATCCTAATCTGGAGGTTTCCTTCTGGAAGGACAAATATTATTCAGTGGTTCCAGTGTTACGGGCTAATATAATTGACTTGGAATTAGAAAATAAACATCTTAGGTCAGAAAATAAATCTTTGATCAATAGCCAGAGAAGACAGGTTCGAGGTTCTAAACAAGATAAAAAGAAAGAAGAAATTAGCATTAACTCACCAGGAGTTAATATTTTCGTTAATTCAAAATTCAAGACCGTTCTCAGTAACACTCAATGATAAAAATGTTTTAGTTATTGGTATGAGTTTAGCATTTTTTAGTTTAGTTTGTATTTTTGTTAACTTTAATTAATAAAAGAGTAGCTACAGAATTTCAAATTATGTGACAACTCTAATTTTTGCTTTTATGTTTTATTAACTTATGTTTCTTTCGTTTCTTTTGTTTTACAGGTGTAAAAGGAATGTCCTGGAAAATAAGGAAAATGGGAAAATTAGTTTCCAGATAGAATTCTAAAATTAAACAGTTAGTAGTTTTTTTATTTCATGTACTTAGTTAATTTAGTTTGGGGAATTAAACAATTTTGTTATTTTCCCATTCTAAATGGATAAATGTTTATGGTTATGAAAGTTAATTTCCGTTTTTGAATTCCTTCAATATAAAATAGTGAAGGGAAAACAATTAGAGAGGGGGGAGTTTCAGTTTTTTGAAAGAAGAACAAAGCTTATGCATCATTGTACAAGTCTCTGTTTTGATACATTATTTTGAATCTCTTTGTGACTTTGAATATTAATAAAAGAAATCGGTATTTGGTATTGTTACTCATATTCGAGTGTTCATTTTTTAAATCAAAGTCTTGTCTGGATTATGTGTTGACAATATTGCAAATTGATTTAGTTAATTACTGCTAAAAAATTAGATCAATTTCATTTCTATTTGACACATCATTTCAGTGATTAGTATGTATATGAATTATTGCTGGGATTATAAGTCTGTACTAATTATTTAAATAGGTGTATTAATTCATTTTCAATGGATATAATCATACTTTTGTTTCAAAGACTTATATCTTTAGAACATTGTTTATTTTACTTTAATTCATGTACTATTTGAATTTGGGCCTGAGCATTATATTTTCTTTTTAGTTTTATTGGTTTTAGTTCATTTCTTTTACTTTCATTAAAAATACCTCACATCCTTAAAGAAAAAAATAAAATCCTCTGTCATAAAGATAACTTTTATGATAATTTGAATTAATCTCTTTCTTGTAGATAGTTTGAAATATGTATATATTTATATTTCAGTTTGTTATTCAATAAGAGATCAAATATCTTCAATCAATTAGTGTTGGAGTTACTTCACAGACACCTAGGATTTATTTTTCCTAAGGTTTTTCCTTGTTTATTAGTCATTATTCAGTCTCCTATATTTTAGGAAGAATATTCCTCTAGGGAGAATATTCTTTTCAATTTTCACTTCAGTTTGATTAGTTGAGTGGAGTCTATATGCTACATTGGTATTGTCACCATGCAACATTGGGATCACCACCAGCTAATACACATTGTCCTTGGGATCATCACCAGCTAATGTGCATTGTCCTTAGGATCATCACTAGACTAGTGCATTAGCCATGATTCCCTGATCTCCTCCTCACTTCACTCTGTTTCAGTCAGTTAACTGAACACTGATAGACTAGTTAACTCAACTAGGTGGCAGTTCACTCCCGTAACTACCCGAGAGACTAGACTAGGTGGCAGTTTACTCCCGTAATTTTTGGTGTGTGTCCAGATTACTCTAGACCAGCACTATGGTGCATTAGCTTCTCCTCCAGTGTGCATTGGTTGAGTTATACAGAGTATATCATGTGTAAATTATTCATTATTCATTCAGTTAATGAGAATTCTTTCATTATTTCTCTCTTGCTTCTTCTTTCTCAATTTCTCTCTGCAAATGTGTGTGTTATTTTTTAGCTAGATCTATTGATCCAAAAAGGATCCAGAGAAGGATAAGAAAAACTCAGAACTCGTAGAGGCAACCTATGACGCTCAAAATGGATCCAGTAGACAGAGAAAGGGAAAAACATTCAAAGTTCCCAAAACCCAGTAAAAATGGAATTATCATAAAGAACACATCTCAAGATTTCTAACGGTGCAAACAACTCGTCAAATGGAGTTATGGATCGAAAGATATTTGTGGTCAAAGTTTTGGTCAACCTAGCCTAGTCAGCAGGGATGAATCAGCATTTGTACTGATGACTTCATCATTAGTACATATGACATCATCATCCATAAAACATATGTGGCAAGCACAGAGGGTGACACATGTCATGATGATGTCAGCATGACATCATCATGATGATGTCAGCATGACATCATCATGATGATGTGGCAGCACTTGAGGCTGCCATGTGTCTCATTTTTGGAATTTTCAGGCCGACATGTGGACCAATGAAAATATACCATGTGGTCATTTGTACAAGACACGTGGCATTCGTACACTATGTGGTAGGTGGATGTGGCATCCATACGACACACGGCAAGGTGGCATGGAAATATTGTTGTACAACGAGGTGACGTGGGACAATGATTGGATGCCACATGGCCCAATCATGGGTTGCCACGTGGCAGTGGGAAAATTCCCAATGACGCCCAAAAACTAAAAATTTAAAATAAAATATAATATATATACCGCCAAATCTGGCGGTGGTTCAACCAAATCGGTGACATATTCCACCAGTCCGCCATTCTAGTCGTATCTCTGCCAAATGTAGCAACACACCAAAAATTGGTTGTAACAAGCATTAAAAAGGGAGGCTCACGGGTTCGACCCTGGGACCTCTGCCTAACCAAAGTCTTAATATATTATCCACTAACCAATGTGCCAACCAACCCTTTATTGCATAACCGCCCACATTATATTATAGAAGGGGGTTTCGGCTAGTGTATGAGGGAGGCGAATCAAGGGCACGGTCGTATAGAATTGGCACAAATTTCGAGACAGAGGCATGTATTTTGAGACAGAGTCTAGTCATTAGTTGCAGGTGCATGCACATAAATCGAGGCAATATTTTTCTTGGGTCAGAAAATTCTAGACTCAGATTGAGGCGTGGAGATGGTCATTTTTAGGTAATTCAATGCCACGAACACAGTGGTGATGTTTGTTTTTTGATATGAGCAAAGATTTTGTAGCTTAAATCTATAATGAGGTTGTAACACCCTATTTCCCCTAACTTGTAATTAATCTTAAAATAGGATTACCATGCTAAGGCATGTGGACAATGTAAATGTATTATTGTTAAACTGCCCATTACTAACTGTTGGGGGTGAAGCCTTGAAGTATGAGCCATGATATCTCTAGAGGAAAGAAATCAGTTAATGAAGAAAGAACCAATGGTTGAATCATCAACCATCCCCATGAATGGAAACATGGTCTAGCTGCAGGATATCAGCTAGAAGTACCACATAGACCTACAGACCCAAGATTCCTTATGACAGAAGGAACAGAACAGGTCGGAAAACCTTCCAGAGGAGGGAAGGTAAGATACATACAGGGACACGAGAGGAGAACACAAGCTTGTAAGAGAGATGTGTGAACCCAAAGGAAGTGTTGAGAACATGGCCCGAAGAACTCGAACGTGAGCTTGATGTTGAGGAAGCATCCGATAAACCTCACAGGGCCACTGTGACAGAGAGAGTTTCTCTGAGAGATGGCATAGATTCCCTAGTGATATCATTTCTTGGCATGGCTTGGCATGGAGGTGGCTAGAGTACTAAGAATGAATGCCTCTAAGCCTATGGTTGGGTGGAAAGGCGCACACCCACAGTCAGTTGGTTGAATGCAACTTGTAATAGATAAGTATTCTCATACTCTGTGAAATTGAGTTGTAATTATGTAATGAAATGGGGTATACTGTGAAGGACCCAGGAATGTGTATTTTTTCTTAATGGTTATACTGTATCACTCTATTCCTATTTAAATTGTGTATTTAAGCAAGTATGGATTGGACATGTTTTGTATTCGTAAATGCTTGCGCCCTATGGTGGCTTAAGCTAGATCCACAAATAGTGAGTTCATCGACCTTGGGCACAGTTTCACATACACATGTTGACACTCCTAGTCATTATGAGTCCCTTGGAGGAGGGAGTCTGTTAAATCTCAGGAGAGATAGTGCACATATGCATAGGCTCTCTGCGAGGCAGGCATAGACCGAGAATCACTTAAGCTCTAGAGTTGACGAATGAGTGTAAGGGGTGTGCAGAAGGATTCTTCCAAGTGTTAAGTTTAAGAGAAAGAGCGCAAAGATCTTAAGCTCTTCAAAGATAAAAAATCTCAGGAAGAGTAGCGAGGTTGAAGTATCGAAAGGGAAGGTTCCCTTGTTTGGAAGAAGCCACGATCTGTTGCGACTGTTGGATATGGGAAAAAGTGTGGGAGTTAACCCTTGGAGTCATTCGGACTTCGGGAGTTCGGCGAATTGAGCAAGTTCATCGTAAGGGAGGTAGAATCCCCAAAGTCCCAAAGTCCCAAAGTTAACTCTAAACCTTAGATCTGAGGATTCCCGGGAACCATCCCGATTGTCAGATCTAGGAGGTAAACGATAGTCAAGTTACCAGAACTACCCATGACTTAAGAATATGAAAGAAGAGATGGATGTGAGTCATTTAATGGGAGGAGAGGCCATCCCGGTCATCATATAGACTCAAATACTCACTGGAGTTACCAAATCAAACACCAGTCACTCGATTTAATCGACGGTTGGGAATCATTGCGGAGTGCGAAGGTGAATTTAGTGGACCTTATAGTTCACGGCCCACAATCAACCCATGTCATTGATCTCGTTGGGGATGGAATATCAACAACTAGGATTAGACCAAAGTCGAGCGATCACTTTCAAAATTTTGGAGGTCGATCTATCTGATAAAGAGCACACACGTTGGGGCCCCGCAATTACTGTGAACCGTCGATCGGAAGACACCTCGGTATTGGTCAGATCATGATCGCCAGACCTTGAATAGTTGCGATGGGGATGGTTGTGAGCACCTTAGGAAATTCACGGGGTGATGGAGTTCTTCGGTATCGTCAGTCTGAGAGAATCGAAAATCTCAGAAGAGATAACATTTTCAAGAGAAAATGCTAGACCCAAGATAGTCAGGCTTGCAGGAAGAACGAAGGATAAGGCCTTGAACATCTACAAAACTCTTCCAAGTTGGGAGAAGCCTAGACCGTTAGATTGCAGGAAGAATGAAGGATAAGGCCTTGAACATCTACAAAACTCTTCCAAGTTGGGAGAAGCCTAGACTGTTAGATTGCAGGAAGAACAAAGGATAAGGCCTTGAACATCTACAAAACTCTTCCAAGTTGGGAGAAGCCTAGACTGTTAGATCAACGTCCAGGGAAGCAGAGGAGAAGCGTTGAGAAGGGAACAGATCCTAACCGTCAAATCTAAGCGCAAGGGGACAATAGTCATCCGATCTAAGGTAAAGTGCACGAGTTTTAACCTTTTATGCACAGGAGGGTTGACTGGCCAAAGTCCCAAAGTCTCGAAGTGAAGTGGGGTCGTTCATCACCAAGAGGGACAGGTGGCACAAGATCCACAACCCCTGAGCAAGAGCTTGTGTTCAAGGAGATTTTGAAATCGTCAAAGGAAATCTTGACCATTGGTCATTAGGGGAGGTACGTGTCAACAGATCCGAGGCTCCAGGAAGAATCACTTCAAAGGTTTCAGTTGAGAGTTGAAACTCCCGAAACCCGAAGTCCAGAGTGAATCTGGATCGTCAGATCCAGAGAGATGCGTGGTGACAGATCATGAACTTCAGGAGGGAGAAAAGGTTGAGAGTTGAGATTTACGAATTCCGAAAATCCGAAGTGAATTTTAGCAATCTGATTCAAAGGGACATGTGGAACAAATCCACACACTTCGAAGGAAGGATAAGGTTAAGGTTTGAGAAATTCGAAGACCGGAATTAAACGTCAACTGTCTGATCCAATGGAAAAGTGGCGTAAGTCTATGGACTCCAAGTAAAGACCTAAAGTAGGTCATGTTCATTGATCTCCAGGAGAGGTACGTGTCGATAGATTGGAATCTTCAAGTGAATGCACTTTGGAAGAAACGAGAGCGTAGAAGATTGAAACTTCTGAAGCCCAAAGATACAAAGAGTCAAAGTGTATCATGTCCATTAGCTGACAGAATACACATGTCAATAGATCATATATTTCAGGAAAAACACTTCGAGACTTCCAGTGGGGAGTTGAAACTCCCGAAGCCTGAAGAGCTGAAGAACCAAGGAGAATCTGGACTGTAAGATCTAGAGCGTACGTGGTGAAAGATCATGAACTCCGGAATAAACACTCTGGGAGAAGCAAAGCATTGAGAAACTGGGATTTGAAATTGCCAAAGGCCGAAGTCCCGAAGTGAACAACAACCATTGATTTTAAGGTGGACGCGTGTCACCAGATCTAGAACTCCAGGTACATAGCACTACGGAGGAAAGCAGTGGGTGAAAGCGTCAAAGTCTCGAAGGAGATCTCGATCGTTGATTTAGGAGGAGGTCGAAGGACCATTGACTTGGCCTTGGTTGAAAAGTGTCGAAGTCCCGAAGAGGACCAGGGTTGTTTATTTGGAGAGGACAGGTGTGAGAATATCTGACACTCTAGAAGGATTCACTCCAGAGATTTGTGTTTGTGGAGAGAAGATATAAACTGTTGATCAGAGTAGACGCATGGCATCCGATATACAACTCCAGGTACGAAGTACTCCAAGAGAAAGGGGTGAATGAAGGAGAAAGAACCCATGAAGGTCGAAGAGTCGAAGCTCATAAAAACTGTTTGTTTGTTGAGGACAGGTGTCAGTAGATCTTCCACTCCAGAAGATAGCTACCGACAGAGAAAGCGAAAGTTGAGAGTTTAAACTCCCGAAACCCGAATCACGAAATAAATCACAGCTGTTGATTTTGAAATCTTAGATCTGATCCATAGATTTGAAAAGGATAAATCTAAGCCATCAATTTTGAAGCACCGTCAAGGTCATGATATCGACAGTCCCATCGCATTGCAGGGACCGAAGGTGCACGAACTTTTAAAAGCTGAGGGCGGGCTGCAATCTAGACCATGGTTTTGGAGAAAGGACACGTGGAGGCTCAAGGTGAATTGCGGGGAAAAAAGTAGTTTGGTTTCAAACCACCCTTGGTTGTGCCCACAATCATGTGGTTACGTAAGGCCATCGCCCAAGGTCATATCATGGAAGGGGCTTATCAGAAAAGGAACTAACACCTAGACTCTGGGATTTCATAAGCGCGAAGGGGAAGGTCGCGGGTACCATTAGACCTACACCTGGAAGTCGAAGGGGTTTTCATTTAATTTCAAAGCGAGACCATCAGGGTCTCAGAGAGTCATTTGGCTTCAGAATCGGAGATCCTTGATTGGGAGGTCAGACTGGTTCCCTGACTTTCCAAATTAGAAACCATGAACAGAGAATTTGTCCTTTAAGAAAAGAAAAAAAAATGATGCCCCATCGTGGGTGTTTTACAAATTGGTATCAGAGCATGGTTACAACACTTGGCCTATTTGGGATCATGTGTGAGTCGCGTAAGGAGGTATTGTTATATTCATTTACTCCTTGAGGAGAAGGACTGTAGATTGAAACCATGATTTTGGGAATTCTTACTGAATTTCAGCAGAAGAATTTCTTTATCCCGTTGTCAAAGTGATAACTACTCTTACCAGAGTAGGGATATGCTACTTAACATTTATAATAAGACTTGAATGTGGATAGATGAAGGTGGTAGTTCTGTCAAGGGCAATTGAAGCCCGAAGGACGGATGACTTTTTGTTCATAACACTGCTTCTAAGCATGGGCAGTTAGAACTTCAGGCACTGATGATGGTGGATTATATAATGGTTAATACCTTTGTGGGCTTAAAGGAATATGATAGGATCAGGTAGGATCCTTGGCAGTTATAGTTACTGCTTTAAATTAAAATTGGAGTATATAACTCCTCATGACTAAAGAAAAGTGAGATGGGGAAAACCCTATGAGCACTGAGGCAAGAAGGTTTTCTTGCTAGAAGTTGTCGCATAAAGAGGAAAGTGACCCTGGTTAGTTATTGCCATGAGAGAAGGAAACATCAATACGAGATATGACTGTGAGATTAGTCCTATAAATGACTGAAATCTCAAACTAA
>CBVK0104051515.1:0-10088 GCA_900067695.1 Picea abies
TTGTTCTTAAGGGGGGATGTTAGGATATTTAGACACTTAGGAGTTAGATAAGATCAACTTGGTCAAATGTGTCATTAGGTAGAACTGTGTTTCTTTAGTGTGCATTTGTAGTTAGGAAATCTGATGGTCACGATATGTTCCTGACATAGAGTGGTCCGATAGTTGATATTCTCCTTGATCTTAACGACTACATTGATCCATGGCTTAAAACTCGATTGGTCTGTGATCTCTATTTAAAGAGCATGGAAGGTCATTTGCCAATGATCAATTGTGAGAAAGTCTCTTGTAAAATCTCTTTGTAAGTTTTTTCTTTTTCATTAATAAATTGGTCCAAGTGGCCGCATTGGATGGGGTCGTGGATGTTTCCCCATAGGGGTTTTACCATGTCAAAATATCTGTGTGTTGATCTTTGATCTGGTTGTGTGAGTGGTTACTGAAGGTTGATCTATGTTGTCTAACAATCATCCATCTAATTCATGGATCAATCTTAGCCCTTCATTAAAATCCACCTCTTAAATCCCACATGCATTGTGGTGGATGAAGAATTGTTGTTTATAATGTAAATGCCTTTCATATAATTCATGTGAAACAAAGGAGATTATGGAGGTCTTGGTGTAGCTTTTTGTGCCTTAGAAAAATACATATCTCGGTAATATTTTGGTTTCACAGTCACTACCCAGTCATCTCCCAATCAACATGTGAATGTCTAACACATCACATCCAATCACCACCTAGTCACCTGCCACATGTCACTTGGAGATGTGCCCAGAAAACTTAGGACAAGATAAATAATATTGAAATAATATGAAGAGTTCGTGGGGTTATGTGAATGTGGAGGTAGGTAAGGTGATAATTAATGGTAAAAGAGGTTGTGAAAATATCTAAGTATAAATACTATAGACTATAGTATAAGAATGGATCGGTTGGACGGAGAGGATAAGGGGTAAGTAGAGCGTAAATGAAATGATCGCGGACCCGTGGTAAAATTTTGAAAAATGACTAAGTATCAAAAGTGGATCGGTTAGACGGAGGAGTGATAGGTATGGAAGAATTATAAAATGATAGCGGGCCCATGGTAAAACTTGAAAATTGGCAAAGTGTTGAAATAGCATAGAGGTAGTAACATATGGTAAATAGACTAAGTATGGAGATTCGGTCAAACGTGAGGGTCGTGATGATAGTAAGTGAATCGAAGAAATGTTTTATACTCGTGATGGAGCTTTTAAAAAAAAAATCAAAGTATAGGTGTGAAATGAGAATGAGGGAACATGATGGTGCATTTTGGAGGAGGCAAAAGTTTGAATGAGAATGGAAATGACTCATGAACCTATGCCAAAGAGAAAAAGTTTCTAAGTATAGGAAATAAACATACAAGAGAAACTTTACAAAAGATTTAACACATTTGAGGATTAACACCTCAAAGGAGTTCATTGTTCTTGAAGACTCTTTAGATAGAAGAAAGAGACTTCATGAAATTGATTCATTTTAATCATATTAAGAATTAGTTCCCTCTATGAATTTTAATATACCACCTTTAAACTTATAGTTGATTAATTTAGATCATTTTTCAAAAAGGTGAAGAGATAGGGAAAATTTGATGATTAATTCTAATATACCACCTTTAAACTTATAGTTGATTAATTTAGATCATTTTTTCAAAGAAGTGAGGATAAATGGGAAAATTTGATGATTAACTTTTAAAGGACAAAAAAATGTTATGTATATTATGTGTAATTTTATTCATATGTTATTTGTAAATATTGTTTGCATGTCTAAACTTATATGTATCTATACTACTTATACTTATATTTGTGTTTTTATATTTTACTATGAGATATATTTTTTTTTTCATAATAAATAAAAATTATGATTTTTTTTCTTTAAAATACAAAACAAAACCAAATTTATTTTCACTAATACAACATAAATCCTTTGAACATCTTCAAATGAAAACTTTGTATTTTTGTTATATATAAGTGTGCGATTTATGGAGAATGGCACACCTTATGAAATAGGTAGGGCTTTAAATATTTACCAAAAAGAGTACAAAAGGGTTATCTCATTTTAACATGAGTAGAATGCACATAAAAAGCATATCTTAATTTTGTTCAAGTAAAATATTTGTTTTATGTGAATGGATAAAATATTTAATTTAATATATAGTAAAATATTTGTTTTATGTGAATGGATAAAATATTTAATTTAATATATAGTTGAACAAATTTAGAAGATAATAAATAATAAGTTAAAAATATTCTCATGAGTTTGTTTAATGTAACATTAAATCAAAATAAGAGAATTAAATAATTATTTTATAAATTAATCAATTTTAATGAATATATATATTTTATATAAAATAAAAATATTAAACAATAAAATAATAATAATAATGTATTTTGTAAAATATTTGTTTTATGTGAATGGATAAAATATTTAATTTAATATATAGTTGAACAAATTTAGAAGATAATAAATAATAAGTTAAAAATATTCTCATGAGTTTGTTTAATGTAACATTAAATCTAAATAAAGAGAATTAAATAATTATTTTGTAAATTAATCAATTTTGATGAAAATATATATTTTATATAAAATAAAAATAATAAATAATAAATAATAAAATAATAATAATGTATTTTGTAATATTTTTAATATTAATTTTTATTTAAACATTTAAAAAAAAAAAAAAAAAATATTTATATTGAAAAAAAACATTAATATATTCAGTATGTGTTTCAACACTTTTTTCATAGTTCTTTTAAATTTAGAAGTTCTTTTAAACTTAGAAATAGTTTAAAAATCTCAAAACTAATAAACATTTTAAACTCATAAAATAACACAAGTGTTATACAATAAACTTATAAGTCTTGTAATTGCAATTGTTGGCATGCCATAGCCTCCCCTTCTACAAATTCTTGTATAATTACTTGCTTTAATTTTCTCTTTTTTTTTCATTTACAAATTCTTGTATAATTACTTGCTTTAATTTTTATTTTTTTTCATTTAAACATATTAATATAGTGTAAGGGTTTTTACATTTTCCTTATATATTAAAAAAATCATAATTTTATTTCAATAAAAGTAAAATTACATAAAGGTAGATGTTTATCATTTAAACAAAAGGACCTATCTTTAGTTATATGAGGAAGGACATTTGTCTATCATATGTGTTCATCATAAGTTTTCTTCATCTAAATAGCATTTATATCTTCATAGGATGCAAAAAATAAAAGGAAGCATTCAAACCTCCATAGGCATATATTCCCCTTCAGAAAGTCCTCTTATACATGCATTTAGATGTCCATATATTGTTCAAAAACGATTACCATAAAGTGACTTGCATAAGATCATTAAAAAACATACAACATATTTAGTAATAAAAATAAGTATGATGAAATTATCTTCTTTGTCCATTTAGTTCCTCCAAAATAACCCAAACCCTGCAAATAAGATTAACTAACCTTATTTTGAAATATTGTCAACGATTTCATTTCTCTATCCATAAATATGATGATAAGAGACAAAAGAAAAATGAACTTGAATACACCCGATATCCTTAAAGAGAGACTAAAGTGTATAATTCCTTAAGTTGTATTCCTTATTCAACCACTCAATGGCAAGGAGTGAATCTCCAAAAATATGCAAGCATGACTGAACATACTTTGTTGCGAGGGTAAGCACCAAATTTAGGGCCATAAAATCTAAAAATCTATTTGAACCCTGGTCAAGGCTAGATTTGAAAGTGAAGGAAGTGTGTGTATGAAATAAAAAGGACTCCCCTTTCTCCACCCACAACAAGATCACCCTACGAAGTACCATTAAAATATGTCCAAGCGCTTCTCCAATCGATAATTTCTTCTTAAACCTGTTGTTGCACTTTAATAGATTTTTTTTTATTGAAGGAGCCAAGAATACTCAAACCTTGTACAACACATTCATGAAGAGAAATATCCTTATCCTCAAATATCTTGGCATTCCTTGACAACCAAATGCCATGAGCCATTAATAAGGGTAAGACATCATATCCTTTTATAGACACATTCCCACACCATCTTTTAAGGGATTCTTCAATTGAGTTCCCTATCCAAACATCTCTCAAGCATGTGAAGCTTCCAATCTCCTCCCAAACCTATTTAGAGAAGGCACAAGACACCATAAGGTGAAAATTATTTTCTTCATGAAATTTACATTGCCTACACCATCCTAGCCCATAGGTGTTCCTCTTTTACAAAATGTCCCAAGTTAGGGTGATTGTTAAGAAGTATCCACATAAAAATACGGGATTTTGAGGGACATTTGAATTTCCACATCTTCTTCCACCACCAATTGTGTGGCTCCATATCCCCAAAAGAAGCCAATGTCTTGTAACCTTATTTTGATGTATAATATCCTATAAGATTCAACGACCACACTAGAGTATCATCATCATCCTTTAGTCTAACAAAGTTGGACCTTAGCTTCCTACCTCTCATAGTCCTAGATCCCTACCTATTTCCAAATAGTAGTGAGTTGGAGATTTTCTACCTAGGATAAGATGTTTATGTCTCTAGATCTTAAATGATGAGTGATGTGATTTGGGAGCCTAGAATCCTTTCCACACTATATCCAAGGGTCTATTCCCACTTGCATCTTAGTCCCTTTTCCAATCTTCCAGACCAACTAATCACCAACAAAGGAAAAAGAAACCACAACCTCTTTCCGAATAATAGAAACATTATTTCTACTCTTCATAGGATTTCTCAACTAATGATTTGAATATTTAGGGTACATATATTTTCCCTTTACCACCATGCACCATAAACTCTATTTCTTAATTAACCTTCATGCACTTTTTGTTGCTTGAGCTTTAGATAACAATAATTTATTTTTGAGTCCCCATCCCCCCTTGGGCTTTAGGGATAGCAAGATTTTTCCAACCCACTAGAGGTAACCCTTTCTTATCTCTATTCCCAAACCAAATAAATCTAAAGCACAATATTTTGATCAACTCTAGCACACCTTTGGGTATCTATGACAAGGATATATAATACACTAGAATGGCCTCTAAAATGACCTTTACCAAAAACCAATATGCCTCCTCTAGATAGCCAACAATTGCACCACAAATTTAAAATTTTCTATACTTTAGTAACCAACCATTATCGGTATTTTTCTTTTATAGTCATAGGGTTTGAGAAAGAAACCCAAGTACTTTAAACCATTATTAAGATTCATTTGCATTCTTATAGCTAGACAAAATAGGTCTAATATATCTTTCAGTTTTTATGTGTGTCTTCTAGTGCCATCACAAAAAATCAAGATATCATTAACAAATAGTAAATGGGATAAAGAGTAGGAATTTTCCAATTTTATTCCTTTGAAATGTCTATCCCATCTAGCTTCCTTTAGAGCTTGACCAAGATATTCTTCTACAATAATAAACAACAAACATGAAACGGGGAAACCTAGTCGAAGGCCTCTCTTAGGATTGAAAAATGGAGATATTGAGCCATTGATAAGTATAGAGAAAGATACATAAGAGGCACAATTCATTACCCAAGAAACAAATTGTGCACAAAATCCCAAATGAATAATCAAAATTCTTAGATAGATCTACCTTTACCACCACTGCCTTGAGATCTTTTATTTTTAATGAGTTTAGACCTTCTTGTACAACCCCCAGTGTTTCATGTATTTATCTCCCCTCCACGAACCCAAATTTCTCTTCAAATATTGTATTTGACAAGAAAGTTTTCAATCTTCAAGCTATAATCTTTGCAATGATTTTATATATACATTTACATAGTGAAATATGACTGAAATTGTAAAAAGTGGATGGATTATTATATTTTGTTATAAGTGCAATATAAGTCTCAATATATTCTAGCAAGATCTTCCCAGTAGATCTTGATTCCTCTATCACCACTCTTAAATTTTCTTCTAAAAACTCAAGACACCCCATACAAAAACTCAACTAGCATCCCATCAGGCCCTGGGCTCTTATCTTTTTGAAAGCTATGTAAGATTGTAAGAAATTATTCTCTATTGATTTCTTCCATTAAGTTTTGATTATCAATAGTGTTGACATAGCTTGGAAAAAAGGATGAAATTCTTAGAACCTCTACAATGGTATCCCTTCTCTCTTCCTAATAAATATTGTTAAAATAGTCCAGCCCTACATGTGTAATGTCCTTAAATCTCAATGCCACTGATCCATCAAATTTTTCAATCTTCCAAATTTAATTAATATTTTTCTTGAAATTTGCATACTTGTGGAAAAACTTGGAATTTTCATCATTAGTTTGTAGCCATAATGCCCTACTCTTGAACCTCCAAGCCTTTTCATTTTCCAATAATAAATCCCTCTTTGTTTCTTCCAAGTTATTTATCTTAGCTTTGAAAGCCTCATTTAAGAAACCAAAGTCATCACTAGAAATTAATGAGGCTATCTTAGCCTCCACATATAGCATAAGCCTATCATCCTTGATGTTTTTCTTTTTCCCAGTCCATGGAGGCTTATTTGGCAATTTTTGAGGTTTTTATAAAATTTAACCCCCACTGATTCCCTTGTGGAAGCATCAAAACAAATCCATACATGTTTTATTTTCTTGATATAATCATCCTCCTTCACCCATTTTGGATTCAGTTTGAATGCGCTTGGAGTCTTGTTTTCTACAAATGCTAATTCCCACAAGACAGAAGAATGATCATAATCCCCTCCACATGTAACCCATTGTCTAAACCCAACATTTTCCTCCATAAAAATTTCATACATTAGGAACCTATCAATCCTTTTTTCTATTATTTCCTCCACGACGCTATTATTTCTCCAAGTTGGGTTAATTTTTATAGGCTCGACATCCACCAACCCTGTCTCTTCCAATTTCCTCAAAAAATACCTAGAAATATAGTCCACTTGGGCAGTGGGCCCCCGGACCTCTGAAGCTCCCAATGAGAAGTTAATATCATCCCCAATAATTGTTAAAACACATTTTAACCAGTCCCATCTGAATATGTTGTCCCAATAATCAACTATGTTGGAGTAGGGCCCATATATGTTCAAAAAAGTAATATTTTTCCCCAATTTCTGTGAATACAAAGTCATCCCTAGACCTGAGGGAAAATACCAACTATTAGAATAGAAAAATACATTTTATACATCTCGAAATGAGACCCCCCAATATTCCCCTAGAGTCTTGTTGAACCCCTTTTGTTCTTCCCCTTTTCTTTCTATTTTCTCGTCTTCTTTTCTTACCTCTTCTCTTCCCCTTCCATAATTTCCTTCCAGAATCTCTCATCTTACCCTTTTTCCATTTTATTTTTTGTATCAAATATTTACAAACTTAGTTGTTTTCATCACGTTCTCGGACTTTCGGACTCGTGGACCTTCAAACTTGTATTATGTCCCCTTTACCCATATATTAGTCTACCCAACACTTAGTTTATTTTTGCATCTGGGAATTTTGGACTTTACAACTCATGGACCTACATGTTATACCTCCACTTCTCCCATAGTTCGCTCGACATATTTCAACACTGAGTCATTTCATCTATTCGAACTTTCAGACTTACAGACTCGCGGACGTGTTTTTCCATTATAGTCGCTCACTCTGACTCTTTGTCGTCACGTGTCCCTTCTTTCACATGTATCAAGTCACATTTAATGTTATCTTTATGGACTTAAATAGTAAATTCATTTATGAAATGGTCGTTAAATAATGGTGTTTATATCGAGGCTAATCATATTTATTTCAAGTTAATGCTTCCTTCAAAAAAAAATCTAACTTAAAATCATTTTATTGTGCAAAGTAATATTACAAGAAAATTTGGCCAGCCCCGCGAAGTTAGTGATGAGAAAACAACAGTTCTGTGGAGATACCTTAAACCTCTTCACCAGAGAAGACTATAAATATCATTGGTCTTGGTCGTATTGGTACTATTCAAATATGTTGGGTAAAGAAAACAACAAGGTGTGGAATTCAAGGATAGTCCTCACAGGTTGCATCCTGGAAGTCTTTGAATGCAAGGATATTGTCGCCTAGTGCATCAACAATTTTATCTAGAAAAGAAGGGTTATCACATTGCAAAGAAGTTCTTGTGTTTCCTTGGTGCCTTAAATATTTAGAGAGATGCTGAAATTGTCAGAGCCAAACCTGGTTTACAAAGGGGAGGAAGTAGAAAATTTTCTAAAAATAAAAAATAATGGAATCGAACTTCTTCAATAATATTTACATGACCCTACATCAATGCTTGAATATATATCCATGATTCAAGTAAGTTATTTAAAAATTCCTTATAAATAAATTTCTTGGTTATTTACTCGAATTGTTGGCAAAGACTCTACAAAAACCATTCCTCGATTGGTGTTGTATATACTCAATTTCATAGTTCATGAAAAAGAAATATTCAACTGGGCGAAGATTATTTCGAATGAAATTACTGCACAGTTGACAAATTTCAAGACCGAGAAGAATTTGTATATGTCATCTTATTTGATTTTTTCTATTACCTATTTTCATACTTTTGAGGGGTTAAATATTGCCCGAAGAGTGAAAGTAAAGGTGGACCTTGTGACCATGTGGTATCAATCTTCTATGAAGTATACTATGATTTTGTGTCTAAATTAAAGAAATTATTTGGGGAACACACTTCTTGGCTCTCATTGGAAGCATTGTATTTTCTAAAAGGGAAATGAATTATTGAAAAAATGGAGGATTACAATATCATCAGGGTTTTCTTCTCTAACGAAAAAAAAAAAAAAAATCTTCCATATTATATACCTGATAAGTTGTTTATTATTGAAATATCTAAACAATACAAATTATGGTTTCACACCTTTTCTGAGAAAAGGAAAAAACAATTCATACCTCTCCCATAGAAAATTGGTGAAATTATTCTCAAAGGTATTTCTAAGATTGACGAATATTATGCCTATTTCGACCACTCCAACTTGAGATATGCAGAGGAAATCAAGGGTTTTGACACTAGTCATATTTTTTACAATCATTTGATTTCATTTCGAATCAGCCCTGCACTCATAAATTCAAACATAAGAAGAGAAGAGGAGAATGACAACCATAACCCTAACAATCAAGAAGCTGACAGAGACTCGGGCGTTATAAAAACTGTCATAAGTATCATAGAGCATCATAAGAAAAGAGGTAAGCCTTCAAATGAGAAGAATTCTCAATCACCAATTGTTTCTCAAAGAAGTGCTCTACTAAAGACAAATCCTCAACCCAAGACATCACACATAAGAAAAATGCAGAGTAATAATTCAGAGGATGATGAAGAAAGAAACCCTCCTAAGGGGAACCTGGAGAACCCTCACAAGTTAAAAATTAAAAGAAAAAGGACTAATTCACAGCAAGAGGGAGAACAAACACATGGACCAAAAAATGATTTATTATTGGATAATATGGACTTAGATGCAAATATTGAAAATATCACTTTCCCAGATGTAGAAGTACCTACTAGAGAAAGTATACAACATATTTCTGCACTCATGGTCCAGGAGGAGACATTTTCTGATGAAGATACTTTTGATGTACAAAATGCCTCTTTTGATAGGGAATCCAAGAAATTGGTCTTTGAAAGAACTACGAAGAGTAAAAGAAGGAATTTGCGGTCCACCATTGATACACAAAATATGTTTCCTTTTAGATTGTCATCCATTAATAAAGTTATAGGGGATGCATTGAATGTTTCAATTGAAAATATGGAGGAAGAAAATGATCAGTTGAAAGAGAAAATTAAAGAATTGGAAGAAACTCTCATGCCTCCACCTAAGAGAAAATTAAAGAATTGGAAGAAACTCTCATGCCTCCACCTATTCTACCTTCCCCGATTGCCATGATTCATCCTGGGAAAAGTTTTCAAGAAACCCCAGAGTCAAGTGCTAGATTCAAGGGAATTTCAAACTTGATCATTGCCACTTAACATTTTGTCGAAGAGAATATTAAGTAACTAATTTCATTGATTCTAGAGTTATGGGACATGGAAAAAACCTTTGCCTCTCTCAGTTTGCAAATTCAGAACACCGGGGAATATTTGAATACAGATTTGAAAAATGATGAAGGTTTTTATATAGATGGAGTTGTGATGTTTTC
>CBVK0104051541.1:0-27537 GCA_900067695.1 Picea abies
ACCGAGATCTACACTCTTTCCCTACACGACGCTCTTCCGATCTCACTCGGGTTTCTTCTGTGCTTGGGATGCAATTTGGTGATCATTGAAGATACATATGTTGTTAACTAGTTCAATGGTTGTTGCTTGTTCACTGGTTCATTGGTTCATCGATTGTTGCTTGTTGTTGTTTGGTTTCAAGTTTGCGAGTTTGAGGTCTTGCGACTGTAGTTGGGCCTGTCCATGCTTCCTCACTAGTTTGTTGCTTGTTGTTTTCTTTTGTTTGCTTTGGCTTTGCAAGGTTGGGGTCCTACGCCGACAGTTGGAGTTGGTTTTTTTCACTTTATGGTGTTCAGGTCCTGCACCTGCAAGTGGACCTACGGTTCTGTCGTTCATCATTAACGAGTAAGTTTTAGTAGTATACTTTCATTCGTGTTCATTGTTTACTATTTGTTGTTTGCATTTTTGCAAGTAAGAATGTTTAAGTATTTATTCATCATTCTTTTCCTACAGACTTTGCATAGAGGTTGGCATATCTTTTTCTCCTGCTCTTCAATTTTCCTCCAATTTTTTTCTCAGGACTCTACACCATGTCCATGCCAGTGACGTGTGCACAACTCCGACTATCATTTTTTCTAGTATTGCAAATTTTGGTCCTTTGCCGTGTGTGGCGAATTCGAGATCTAACACCTATCCCATGCCCGCCTATCCTGCTCTTAAATTTTGCTCCAATTTTTTCTCCTAACTCTGAACCATACCTACATGCCTTTGCAAAATGTTCTTTGTAGAAGAAAAAATATAATGAGATGGTGCTAGCAAGAGTGGTGTTTCGTGGATTGCAAATTGCAATATTCAGTTTCTATGCTGCTTCACATGCAACATTGATAACATAATGAATGTGTTATCAAATGCATCACACCATTTACATTTGGACGAAACCATTATCATTCTAGGATACTTTAGTGTTGACATGCTACAAAATAGTGGCATAACAAATAATTGGACAACTACATGTGAAATTACAATGTCCGCTTTCTTTTTGTTAAGATAAAACATGTGAAAAACACACTTATTAACCATATATGGTCAAATGTGCCCATATCACAATACAACCTCTTTATCCTGTTCACAGACTGGTCTGACCACGATACAATTTGTCTTGTACTTGAAATATGAGATATACATCAAAGATATTGCAAAATTATATTTCCATGTCTCAAAGCATATCTGGATACTTTGTTGCACAAAACCAAAATCATTCAGCTATGACCATGCAATTTCTTAATATTTTCTAACTTGTAATATATTTTGGACAAGAAAAATTCTATATAATTACAACCATGGATCAAGAAAAGCAAAGGTTAATGTTTATAACTATCTTTTATTCTATTCCTTTGATTCTCATTTACTGTATGTACATATTACTTGTTCTCCCCTGCATACCAACTTGCATTCATGTTCATTGTATTTTGTGTGTTCCCACATTGAAACAAACAAAATAACTGGAGAAGACGAAGGAGTCTTTACCGCAAATGTAGAATATGAGATACAACAGTGCATGCTTGTACTCTTATTTCATATTCCATTGTTTTGTATTTCATTTATTGTATGTATATGTGTTCTACTGCTTTGCACCTAATTTATTGTATGTAGATATTGTGTATCTTCCTACATAATAACTTATCTTCATGTCCTTTGTATTCTTTGTGCCGCTACATTGAAATAAATCGAACTCTGTTTATTTTTTTACATGTCTTCCTGCATACCAACGTACCTTCATGTCCATTGTATTTTTCTGCATTGCTACATTTAAACAAACAAAATAATTGGAGAAGACGATGGACTCTTTGCTGCAAATGTAGAAGAGGAGATACAAAGGTGCATGCTTCTACTCTTATTTCATATTCCATTATTTAATGTTTCATTTATTGTCTGTATATTTGTTCTACTTGTTCTATTGTTTTGCACCTAATTTACTGTATGTAGATACTACGTATCTTCCTACATAATAACTTATCCTCATGTGAATTGTATTCTTTTTGCTGCTACATTGAAATAAATAGAACTGTATTTCTTTTTTTACATGTCTTTCTACATACTAACTTACCTTCATGTCCACTATATTTTTGGCGTTGCTAGATTGAAAGAAACAAATTAGTTGGACAAGAAGATGAATTCTTATATGCCACAACAGAGGGGGCTGAAGTACAATCTTCGAAAAGGTATACCAACTGGGATAGTAAATCAAACACACAAAACATGTGGGTGCATATAATATTGGACTAGAAAACAATGATTTGGCAACAATGTGGGTTTGTTGAGACTTCCCACTTCCAAACATCTCTCTCCCCATTTCTATTTTCCCACTTTCTATTATCCCTTTTTTTTCCCCTCTTCTATACTTAACCGAGTTCCCCTTTGTTTTTCTCCTCTACTTTCACTTTCTGGTTGCTTTGCTTAGTCGTCTTTCTGAAAATGTCTAGGTGCGCGGGTTTGCGGACTCACAAGTTCACATGTATACTCATGCTTCTATATCACGACTCCGACCGACGATTTCCTCATTCCATACTTAGCCACTTTTTCGATCGCGGGTTCAAGATTGCGCCTCTAGCTTCAGAGGTTCCACGATATACAGATTGGTCACCGTACCCCCCATCAAGCCCTATTCCATGTTATACATTTTTGTAGTCAAAAAGTTTGAGGCACACAATTTGACCGTCAGATCCTCATGTTTCCTGAGTATCCCTTGACACCTTATTTCGTATTCCATCTCCTTCGACCTTGTATGTGACATTCAGAACAATTATGGACAATATACAATGCATATGCTTATTTAGTCCTTCTGATGTTCATCTACACATGCTTGCATCAGAAAAAGTTGGACTAGTGACATGGCCATGAGCAGTCAATCATCGCAAACATCGACAAAACGATAAGTCCAAAGGTAAATATTCATACATTATGTTCCTCGTATGTTTACCAAACAAATATCCTGAGCTATTTATTCATCTATGCCGTGATAAATACGTTGATGTCATATGCAACACATACTTTGCAGTTCACAAGAAGTATCAACGAGCGCAAGTGAGACATCGAACATAGCGCAAGTTCCACAGACTACGAGGTCTGGTTACAAAACTTTGGTCTCCATACTTCATCCAAGTTGTGCGTCTACTTGTACATTTATGCCAGGAAAAAATAAAACAAAAAAATAATGCAGGCTACCATTCACATTACTTTTCCTGTTCAAAAAATGTTACCAGGTCTAAACTTATAACACCTAAAATACTATCAATAGAGGGCTTGAACAATGGCCGAATTGGACAAGTGTTCACCAGGGACATAATGGTCGTCTATAGCACCTACTTGGACAAGACAAACAAAACTAGATCCATTATGCATGCTGACATGACAGACAATGAAGCCCTGATGACAGTCACACTGACTATTCCTACACAACTTGTCCAGAAACATGCAGAAAAGATATTGCCAGCTAATGGGACATCCATTAAAATTTTTAATATATTTCCCAAAACAGTATATGACTGTGGTGATTGTGATCGGATTATATTGCTCAACGAAACAAGTATTGTGGAAAAAGTTCCCGCAATTTGTTCAGAATAACGTTTCGTACCGAACACAACAATCAGCCAACTTGCACAGAGCAACAACACTTACTCAATCAGAACCATTGGTGCAGTTGTTACACTCGCGAGAAAACTTGGCTCGCAACACATTCTCCTTATAAAAGATGGAGAGTCAGACAACGACAAGGCAATGGTACCGTTCTCCATATCCAATTTTGTCCTTTACTTTCACATGTCCATGTATCTCGGTTATGTTATTATTGCACTATTCCATGTTGCAGCTGCAATTGTTCCACAACTATTCAAATTTGTTTTCCTCAATGGAACAACAATTGCACAAAGGGCAATTTCCACTTATGGTCTTCAAAAATATAACAAAGAAAAGGGATGTTAAAGAAATGATCTTTCGCACAACCCAAACAACATTTGTAATAGAATTGCGAACATACATAGTACAAGATCTCAAGAAACTAACTATCTTGACAACTGTTGTGCGTATACATCTACAATTTCATCATCACTTTTCTCATACAAATTGCCTTCACCAATTTTCTGCAGTTTTTTGTTGTTGTTGTGCAGTTGTATATTATATTGTTCAATATATTAATTGCTATGCTCACGTGCCTAGGTTGAGGGTTTTTTGGTTGCAGCGAATGTGTACTCGACCCCCTTCGAGCCTGTATGTGCCAAATGCAACTCTCATGCTTCTGCCTTTGCTCTCATAAATGATGGTACAATTAATTGTCTATGATGCAGTAAAAAATGCCCTTACATATATAGACATTGCCTCAATGCTGCCATCTGAACCGTGGGCAACACAATCATACATTGTACAATTAGACAACCTTTGTTACAAGATGTGCTTCTTGGGTTAGCATAATTTCCATATGAAGTATACCTATAGAAAAAGACAAACAATGTCTACATGTTGCGCGACTTTCGGGTCCATAGCAAATTTACCTTAAATGAGGACAATGCAATGCTGCGTATCGGCTGAATAATATATATATATTCGGGTCCACAACAAATTTACCTTAAATGAGGACAATGCAATGCTGCGTATCGGCTGAATAATATATATATATATATATATAAAATCAAGCGTTGCCAGGAAATGAAAAAATTTCATGTGTATCTGTCCATGCCACCCAATGAGAATATGAATAGAATTTTGCATTGCCATAGAAAATTGAACAGGAAGCGCATAAGATTGTTCAGTCCAGAAATGGGAAGCATGAGGACAAACCCCATACACAATATCCAACTATGAATAAATCAAGCCCATCCTTTGAGTCGTCGAAATGGCTTGCTCCTTTGAACGAAACCATCATGCATTTACAATAATATTGGAAATTTGGCATTGTTAAAACTGGCAGTGATAGAACATGGCACCATCAGAAGCAAATGTCCATAATGATCTTGCTTCATGGTAAAATAGTAATCGACAAGTTTCTTGTTCCCCGTTTGGGAGTTTGGTTATAGTTGGGATACAATGTTGAATCTCCGATGGTTTTGTGTTGTCTTGTGTTTGGCAGACTTTTGTTCATGTGCTTTCTTACTGTAGTTCAAGGTTCTCATGGGCCCGATTATTTTCTCATGGGAACATATACCACATGTAAGAGAAAACCGATGCCACGTTTATTTTATTTTATTTTTATATCAAATTGTTTGATGCATAGGTCAATGCGTACTGCTCTATGGACCCCTGTGGGATCTCACTTGGTGCCTTTTGTGTTCATGCATTGGCTTGTGCCTCGAATTTCAATACATTTGGTGTTTACTTGGCTCTTGGTTGTATGCTTCATTCTGGAAAATTAATGATACATTCAGGATCTTGGCAGTTTTTCTATGATCTTAAAGAATATACAGGACCTGCTTTGCCTTTTAATATAATCTATTTGACGCAAATGTAGTGTGTGGCTCGTTTAAGCACTTTTACTTGATCGATGAACTTACCAAAATTGATCTTCAAGAATATTTTGAAATAAAAGGGTATATACTATGTGAAGTCCAATGGAACTATCATATCAACCACAGAAAATTAAAATTAAAATTCATCTTAAAATTAAAATTCGTTGTTTTTATACTTACGGTGAAGTTGACAGTACAATAATTTTACTTAAACATTCAAAAATTGATTTTCCTGTGGCTTTTCGATGTTTCTCTTATGCAAACACATCCTGGAAACTATAAGCATGGCTCTCTTTATCTATTCCTTGATTGAAGAGTCTGTTCACCCATTTAATGCACTTCATAGTTATTGTTAAGACCATCAATGGGGCTTTCTTACACCAATTCCCGCTTCCGAAAATTGCCATCCCCTTTCTTTTTGCCCTCTGCTTTCCCTTTCTGGTTACTTAGGCGTTTTTCGGAAAATGTCTAGGTGCACGGGTTGGCGGATTCACGTGTTCAAATTTCCACTAATACTTTTATATCACAAGTTTGACCGACCGCTTCCCCATTCCATATTCAACAAACTTTTTGGATCGAGGGTTCCCGGGTAGGCGGGCTCAACATCGCGTTTCCATTGTTCCGCTGCCTGCAAACAACACCCAAACTTCCCCGATCTACAAATTGACAACCAAATTCCCCTTTCTTTTTCTCCTTTACTTTCCCTTTCTGGTTACTTAATCGTTTTTCTGAATGTCTCATGCTTTTATATACAACACCCGAAGCTCCACAATATACAAATTGACCGTTGAAGTCCGTCATTGTCCCTTGTTTCGTGTTACACATTTTGCAATCAAAAGTTGGGATACATACAATTTGACCATCGATCCCTCACGTATCCCGAGTAGAACTTGTGGCCCTATTTTCAAGCCTGTCAATATGCCCTGTTTCGAGTATGTCTCATGCTTTTATATCAAGAGTCCAACCATCCGCTTCCCCATTGCATACTTGGCCACTATTTCCATCGCCGGTTCCTGGCCGAGCTTTCTCAACATTGTGCTTCCATTGTTCCGCGACCTACAAAAAACACCCGAAATTCCATGATATACAAATTGACCATTGGAATCTATCATTGTGCCATGTTCCGTGTTACACATTTTGCAGTCAAAAGTTCGGAGACATACAATTTGACCATCGACCCCTCACGTCCCCTGAGTATAACTTGTGACCCTATTTTGAAGCCCGACCGACCGAAAGCATGGTAATGAGTTTTGCATGCATGTTGAAGAGCATCTCGATGGCTCCTGCATGTTTTCCCACTAGAGGAACAAGACAAAATTGTATGCATGTTTTTTTTTTTTAGATCCTGTACCTGTATTTATGACAAATATCTTCAATGCTTCGGTGCAAAGAACTCAGTCCAATGTTTATGGATAGATATACACTGCCCAATATTTTTTTTTATGGATTTACTATTAAAAAAATTGCCTTGGAATCTTGGTCGCTGCTTCTTTGTTGGATTTAACACCTCTTCTCGTTAGCATGGTTCGATAGTCTCGCAATTCTTGGATATTGTATTGGCTCAAGTAATTTGATCTAATATGGAGCATTGAACAATTATATGACAATACATTGTGTCGATCCCATCAAGATTCTACGGAAACATAAATGAATTTCAGACAGTTTCAAACCAACATTCAATTCTATTCGTAATGCAGATAGAACATAATAACACTAATTCACGATGTGGTCGTCGGGGCCCTGCCCTAGAAATTTTGTTTACATCTCAACCTTGTTGAGCAAACAATTTCTTATTTCCCTTTTGCTTCCTTGATTCCTTTACTCCAAAAGGAAACATTTTATTAGTTGTCCATCCCCTGGCCTCTATTTGAGCACTTTTTACTTTATTAATGGAATTACAAAATTTCTTCTTCGCAATTAAAAAATAAATAAAAATAAATAAATAAATAAATTTTGATCTATGGTGGCTGAAGTCAAATGGGACTATGAAATCAACCACAATATTAAAATTCAAGATCATCATTGTTGTTTCTAGATATGCAATTATTAAGCTTTGATGCTAACAACCCATCATGCAAGAAGTTTAATACTTAAGATAATATGTCAAAGTCATTGAAGAATGTATCAAGAAGACAATTACTCCCACAAGTTGCAATAAAAATAAATCTTCAACAAAGCATTTGCTCACACCCTTTTTAATGGTACAAGCACAATAGAAAACAAGTAAGTGGATAAAATATTGGACTAGAAAATGATGGTTTTGCAACAATGGGGCTTGTTTGAGACCAATTCCCGCTTACAAAAATTGCCCTCTGCTTTTCTATTTTCCCACTCTTTTATCCCCTTCTTTTTCCTCTTCTATACTTAACCAAATTCCCCTTTCTTTTTCCCCTGTACTTTCTCTTTCTAGTTACTTAGTTGTTTTTTTTGAAAATGTCTTGCTACGCAGGTTGGTGGATTCACGAGTTCACAATTTTATTCATGCTTTTATATCACGATTCCGACCAAGCACTTCCCCTTTCCATACCTAGCCACTTTTTCAATCGCGGTTTCCCACGCAAGCGGTCTCTAAATTGCACTTCCATTGTTCCGTGACCTGCAAACAACACTTTGGCTTCTGTGATATACTAATTCACTCCTGGACTCCCACGATTCCGACCGAGCACTTCCCCTTTCCATACCTAGCCACTTTTTCGATCGCGGTTTCCCACGCAGGCGGTCTCTAAATTGCACTTCCATTGTTCTGTGACCTGCAAACAACACTCTGGCTTTTGTGATATACTAATTCACTCCCAGACTCCCACATCATCCCCTCTTCTGTGTTACACATTTTGCACTCAAAATTTCTGATACATACAATTTGATCGTCGGGGCCTCACGTCTCCTCGGGAACCTTTGTCACCCTATTTTGAAGCCCGTCCAACCGCTTTCCACACTTGGACATTTCTTGGAATCTCTTTCGCGGATCGTTAGGTTGGCGGGTTCATGAAATTTCCAATTTCTAATCGTTGTTTCCTATGCCCGCCACCTTCACACTTCTTTCCAAGTATATGCAATAAGTATACAACTTCTCCAGAAACATGTAGAAAAGATCTTTCCAGGAAATGGGATATCTATTACAGATTTGAATATATTAGCCCTTCTTTCCCCTCTTCTATACTTAACCAAATTCCCATTTCTTTTTCCCCTCTACTTTCTCTTTCTGGTCACTTAGTCATTTTTTCCAAAAATTTCTAATTGCGCATGTTGGTGGACTCACAAGTTCACATTTGCACTCGTGCTTTTATATCGTGACTCCAACCGACCGCTTCCCCATTCCATACCTAGCCACTTTTTCGATCATGGATTCCTGGGCAGGCAGGCTCTAGATTGCACTTCCATTGTTTTGTGACCTGTAAACAACACTTGGACTTCCGCGATATAAAAATTTACTTCCGGACTCCCACATCATACCCTCTTCCGTGTTACACAATTTGCACTCAAAAGTTTCGAGACCTACAATTTGATCATCGGGTCCTCACGTCTCTTGGGGAACTATTGTCACCCCATTTTGAAGCCTGTCCGTCCGCTTTCCATACTTGGCCACTTCTTTGAATCTCTTTCACGGATCGTCAGGTTGGCGGGTTCACGAAATATCCAATTTCTAATCGTTGTTTCTTGTGCCCGCCACCTTTGCACTTCTTTCCAAGTATGCAATAACCGAGGTTTAATGCTAACAACTCACCATGCCTCAAGGAGACAGTCATACTAAATGTCCCTACACAACTTGTCCAGAAACATGCAGAAAATATCATGTTAGGTAATGGGATATCTATTACAAATATCAATATATTAGTGAAAACGAATCCCACCGACCGTTTCCCTATTCCATACTTAACGAATTTTTTGCTTGGGGGTTCTCGGACAGGCGGGCTCAAGATTGCCCTTGCATTGTTCCGTGACCTGCAAACAACACTCAAAATTCCGCGATATACATGCAAAAAAGATATTTCCAGGTAATGGGATATCTATTACAAATTTCAATATATTAGCGAAAACGAGTTCGACCGACTGTTTCCCTATTCCATACTTAGCCACTTTTTCGATTGCGGGTTTTCAGACAGGAAGGCTCAAGATTTCCCTTCCATTGTTTCGCGACATGCAAACAACACCCTGAATTCCACAAATATACAAACCGGTTGCTGGACTATCCCATGATGCCCTCTTCCATTTTACACGTTTTGTAGTCAATTTGACCGTTGGGCCCTCACCTCTCCTGAGAATCCCTTATAACCTTATTTTGAAACCCGTCCGACCGCTTTTCATACTTAGCCATTCCTTACTTTCTCTTCCCCATCTCCGTCACCTTCACACTTGTTTATAATAAAAAATTGTTTATAAAAACATTGTATATATATATTATAAAGACATATAATTTAATTGTCGGGCACTCACCTCTCCTTCGTATCCCTTGCAACCCTACTTTCAAGCCCGTTCGATCTCTTTTCATACTTATATATATATATATAAGGTCTTATTTCTAAATATGCAATTAGTAAGCTTTAATGCTAACAACTCATTATGTAGGAACCGTAAAAATTGTCATTGATGAGCAAAAGGCTTGAGCAGATCTCCCATTAATACGCATTAAACCAAGATTTGTGGAGGGTTATATTATCCCTTCCGAGTGTTAATTTCAAACATCATGGAATGTCATTCGCGCATCGTCAGGTTGGCGCATTCACGAAACCTCCAATCCTTTATTCCGAAAACGAGTATGACCGATCATTTCCCTATTCCATACTTAGCCACTTTTTCAATTGTGGGTTCCCGGACAGATAGGCTCAAGATTTCCCTTCCATTGTTCCTCGACCTGCAAACAACACGCAAAATTCTGCAAATATACAAACTGGCCATTGGACTGCCCCATCATGCCCTCTTCCGTTTTACGCATTTTGCAATCAAAATTTTCGAGACATACAATTTGACCGTCGGACACTCACCTCTCCTGAGTATCCCCTGTAACCCTATTTTGAAGCCCATTCGACCACTTTTCATACTTGGCCATTCCTTACTTGCTCTTCCCCGTCCCCGTCACCTTCACACTTGTTTATAATAAAAAATTGTTTATAAACACACACACACACACACACACACACACACACACACACACACACATATATATATTATTCACATTCATCGACCTTTTTCACAAGGTCCATTCACATCACACATTCACATTTTTTAGTTTGCCACAATTCTTGGCCAGTATAGTTATTTTTACAAACTGGGGGAAACAGGGTGTTACAATTCCCTCCCCCTTAAAGGAACATTGTCCTCGATGTTCTTATCTATCAACATGACATGCATGTACAAAAGTAAACAAAATCGAATATGCCTATCTCATGGCATCCTCCATTTCCCATGTAGCCTCATCTAGGCCAAAATGTCTCCACTGCACCTTGACCTGTGCAATGGTTCAGTTCCGGTGCAGGGTTTCCTTTCTGTCCAGTATGCACTGAGGTTCTGGTAGAAATTCTCCCTCTGGTTCCACCTGGATCATAGACTAGTCAATTATATGATTAGCATCATGTACATATTTCTTCAATAATGAAACATGGAAAAAATTATGTTCTTTTACTGTGGGAGGAAGTGCTAGCCTATAGGCTACAGGTCCCACTCTATCAAGAACCTCAAAGGGTCCACAATACCGAGGTGCCAACTTGGCACAAGCTCCCATTTTTAGGGAACTCTTCCCGGGTTTAACTCTGAGATATACATGGTCTCCTGTCTTGAACTCTCTTGGAGTTCTCCTTTGGTCGGCATAACTTTTCTGTTGGTTCTGTGCAACCTTCAGGTTTTGTTTTATCTAAGCCACCTACTGTTCCATTTCTTTCAACATGTCGGGTCCAAAAGAAATCCTGTTTACGAGATTACTCCAGTTGACTGGAGTGTTACACGGTCTACCATAGAGGACTTCTAAGGGACTCATCTTTAAGGATGCTTGGTAGCCGTTGTTGTAGGCGAATTCTACCAGTGGCAGGTAGTCTTTCCACTTCTTGGGTTGATGCATTACATGCATCCTTAACATATCTTCTAGTATTTGATTCACTCTTTCTGTCTATCTGTCGGTTGGAGGGTGATAGGCAGTGCTAAACAACAACTTGGTCTCTAAACCAACCATCAGTGATTTCCAAAAGTTGGAAGTAAATTTCGTGTCTCTGTCAGACACGATCTCTTTCGGCATACCATGCAATCTGAATATCTCTTTCATGAATACCTGGGAGATATCGATTTCCTTGTAGGTCGACTTGACGGGGATGAAGTGAGAAAACTTGCTCAATTTATCCACCACCACCATAATGGCATCATTCTGTTTGGTTGAGGTTGGTAATCCATTGATGAAATCCATGGAGATGGTTTCCCATTTCCACTCTGGGATTGGTAACGGTTGCAATAATCCTGCTGGGTGTCGATGTTCTACTTTAACCTATTGACACTCTATGCATTTGGTTAGGTACTCGGCTATGTATTTCTTCAATCCCAGCCAATAAATTGTTTCCTGGTGGTAGTGATCATTTTCTGGTATCCTGGATGACTCGAGTAGGGTCTTTTATGTAGTTCATCCATAATGAACCTCTTCAAGTCATCTTCAAGTCGTCACAATCTAGAATATAAAATCTGCTTCTGTAAGTGAGCAGAACTCCTTCGGTCTTCTGGCAGACTTCATATTTTACTCCGGTGGGTTCTTGTTGTAGGTACATGGTCACGGTCCAGACGAAGGGATCTATTTCTTGTGCATTTCTGATTCTTTCCTTGACATTTGTCTCATAGGTGCTCACCACTGCCAGGTGAATTGTTTTCATACTTCTACTAAGGGCATCGACCACCCTATTTTCCTTTCCTTTAATGTGTTTGATTTCGAAATCAAACTCACTAAGGAGGGCTATCCACCTAGCTTGTCTAGCATTGAGCTTTGGTTGATCAAACAGGTATTGCAATCTACAGTGATTTGTCATAAGTACAAATTTTCTTCCTAGGAGGTAATGCCTCCACATTTTCAAGGCATGCACTATGGCAGCCAGTTCTAGATCATGGGTCACATAGTTGACTTCATGCTCGTTCAATTTTTTGGATTCATAGCATATCACACTTCCTTTCTACATAAGGAATCCTCTGAGCCCTTCCTTACAGGCATCTATGCACATGAGGAAGTCATCTTCTGGATCGACAATCTTTAGCATGGGTGCATGGGTCAGTAGATGTTTCAGGGTTTGAAATCTTTCTTCACATTTCTGTGTCCACAGGAATTTTGTCCCCTTCTTATGGAGGGCAGTGATTGGGCAACCAATCTTGGAGAATCCTTTTATAAATCTCCTATAGTATCCTACTAATCCCATAAAGGATCTGATGTCCGAAACATGTTTTGGGGTAGGCCATTCCATGATAGACCTGATTTTATCAGGGTCTACCTCTACTTCTTCTTCGGAGAGAACATGGCCTAAGTAATGTATTTCCTTCTGGAAGAATTCACATTTGTTGAATTTGGCATAGAGCTGATGTTCTCTTAGCACTTGCAACACAAGTCTAAGATGATCCTCATGCTCTTTTCTATTCTTGGAGTAAATTAATATATCGTCAATAAAAACAAGCACAAATTTGTCTAGGAACTTGCTGAGTACATTGTTCATCAAGCACATAAAAGTGGCAGGGGCATTGGTCAACCCAAATGGCACCACCACAAACTCATAGTGACCATACCTCATTTGGAAGGCAGTTTTATGGATGTCTTCACCCTTAATTCGGACTTGATGGTATCCTGACCTCAAATCAATCTTTGAGAAAATAGACACACCCCCCAATTGATCGAACAGATCATCGATCCTGGGCAAGGGGTACTTGTTATTTATGGTTACCTTATTGATTTGCCTATAATCTATACATAGTCTAAGGGTACCATCCTTCTTTTTCACGAACAGGACTGGTGCTCCCCATGGAGACATGCTGGGCCGAATATAGCCCTTATCCATCATTTCTTTTAATTGCAACTTGAGTTCAACTAACTCGGGTGTACTCATCCGGTAGGGTGTCCTAGACACCGACACTGCTCCTGGTGAAAGTTCTATCGAGAAGTCTATGTCCCTTCTCGGAGGTAGACCCGATACCTCTTCCGGAAACACATCTTTGTATTCTCTCAGGATAGGGTGATCGACAGGGCTTGGTTTGTCATCTTCGATTGTTTTCAACACCTGTATTGCATATAGGGTACATCCCTTCCGACAATACTTTCTCATTTGCAGAGCTGATATTTGTCTCACCGAGATAGGTTTTTGGATCCCTTGAAGGGTTATCCTCTTCCCTTCCTTACTTACACATTCTAAGGTCTTATGGTAACAGTCCAATCTGGCTTTATGGGCAGCTAGCCAATCCATACCAATCAATAGATCATATGATCCTAGGGGTAATATGTTAAGGGTTTCTTGGGTGGGGAATTCACCCAACATTAATTGGCAGGCTGGTATGACTTCTACTATCCTCCTTTTGGTGCCAGTGGCTAACTGTACCAACCATGGCTTGGTATGTTTTTGTGGCGGTAGTTTACACTTATCAACAACTTTAGGGGCTATATAACTCAAATTTGAACCAAGGTCAATCAAAATAGACACTATATGGTTGAAAATCATACCTTCTATTTCCACTACTAAAGCTTGGTGGTCGGCTTGGTTATTATCCAAGGCTGCATAAATTTGTGGCACACTCCTAGCCACATCATTGACGGTAGTAGCTTCTTGGATGTTATAAATCCTCCGACTATTCTATTGTTGGTGTGGACAGTCTCTCAATAGATGTTCTTCCCCGCAACCCCAACATTTCAAAGGCTCTCTCTTTGGGTTATCAGTCTTCACTGATATGGGTCCAGAAGTTTATTTATTTATTTTTATTTTTTATGACTGGCGGAATCAACAACTAGTTGGGAACGTGGCAGTGTTATCCAACTGACCACTATAACCTCCAGGTGTGCCCACGATGCCCCTTACATGACACACATTGTAAGTTGGGGGGAATTGAACTCGAAACCTCATGGAACTTCATTTTCACGGCACTTGCCAATTGAGCTGCCCCCCGGGGGCCGGGTCCAGAAGTTTTATTTCTGCTCAAGGAGGGAAAGTTCTACTGGTGCATACTCTAGGATGGGAAGCTCATTCTTGGGTTCTTCTTATAGTTCTTAAATTCTGGGAATTTAATTCCCCTTTTCTGAAATCTGGAACTATTCCTCTGTTTCCATCCTTCGCGAGGTTCTGCTCGATGTCCAAACTATTCATGACAATAGGTTGCCTTTCAAATAGTGCCTTCTAGGGTCTTTGGCTCATCAAATTCAATTATGTTCCGGTAGTCCTTGGGTATTCCACTGATGAAGCATTGCACCTTTGCCTTTTTTTCTTTAATATAGGGTACATACCTCAACAAATCGAGGAATCTGTTGACATATTCTTCTATAGTGAGTTGTCCCAGTTTGAGTTCATAAAACTCTTTAGTCGTCTCGTAGAAATATTTTTCCAACAAATACTTCTTCCGGAAGTATTTCTCAAATTGTTTCCAGGAAAGGTCCTCTTCACAAACCCCTTTCACATTCTTAAGGTCTTCCCACCATATGGAAGCCTTTCCATTCAAGTTGAAGACGGCCACTCAGGCCTTCATATTTTCTGAAAATTCATGGACTCTAAAATACTTCTTTAGTCCAAGCAACCAGGCCTCTGCTTCCTCTCCCTTCTTTATTTCACTGTTGAAGGAGGGTGGTTTGGCTTTCCTGAATTATTCAAATTTTCGACCTTTGGAAGGCTTTTGCTTCTTCTGTTTCTTTCGGGAATAGGAACTGGTTCTACTGCTAGAAGAGCCTTCTGAATCGCCAACTTCCTTCTCAGAGGAATCACTTGGCACTGGTCCTTCACCTCTAGGGTGGACCTTTTTCGAGGTTCTCCTCTTAGTGTGGCCACTGATATGACCATGTTTCTGAGTTTCAGGTTCATGCTGCATTTGTCTTTGTAGATCGGATAAACTCTGTAGTAAAACTCCGTTAATTTATGTTTGCTTTTCTTGTTCTTTCATCATCCTTTCATTGTCAGCCTTACAACTTTGTAATTCGACCATGAGGCTCCTCACAGTCTCGGCTAGATCTGGAGGGGTCCCTACTGCCCTCCTTTCATCAGACTCTTCATCTCTATTGTGGGAGCCTTCTCCCACTTCATGGTGAGTCACCATACTATGCATTGATAATTTCTCATGGTTGATCTTCTACTTGTGTGCAAAAGGAAAAACGCTAGTTGTTATTCAATATTTATATTTATTTATAACCAGTACATAATTTATATTTTCACATGTACACACACACAATAGGGGTTTTTCATTCTTAACTTCCTCTTTTGATTAGGAAGGTTAAGACAGGGGGGGTTACTCTTTTTAGGAGTGTTCCGAACAGATCTTCTGCGCAACTCGTTCATGAGCCATGCATGCCGAGTGTTGTAACCATGCTCTGATACCAATTTGTCAGATACCCACTAGGGAAAACAAAATTTTTCATCGAATTCTCAAGGATCAGAATCTCCGAAATACCTATGGGGGTCTTAGCATAGGCTAGTTCCTTCCTTTTCCATCTCCATGTGATCGTGGGTCGCGACCACAGGCCGAACAAGTATGGCGTTCTTTTGCTCTTCACGACTCAACACTACTAGAGTGTTGAGTCTTTCGACTCTGCAAACCCTAACATGGAGAAACGCCGAACCCCGAAAGGGCTAGCGAGTGGCAGGTTTCCCCCTTGGGGTCTTGTCCACATGACCCTGTCCCGTGTCTACGTGCTTAAGCTAGCCAAGCGCTTATCGAATTTTCACGATTCGAGAAAATGCGATACATGACTTCCATTTGACACTTTTCGCTACTCGCAACCTTGCAGGTTGAAGCGTCGAGCTCTCATGCTCTTCTTCTCCGAAATCCTGAGACACAAAAGTCAACAATGGTTGACTTCCTCTTTTCACTTTTCACAACTCACAACCTCGTGAGTTGGAGCGTTGAGCCTTCGTGCTCGTATCTCACGAATCCCCGAGACGTGAGAAGTCAATAGAGTGTTGACTCCTTTCTGGGTGATGCATGCCCACCTATTAATCACGCGGGCCCCACCTGGTGGATGTGCCACGTGTTCTCAGGAGCCTCGGCTCTCAGCACTTCGTGACTTCTACGGTCGAAAGTGACCCCTCCGAACCCCCGAATTCCTGATATACGATATCACCACGGAGTTTTGATCCAACGGTCCTCCCATTCCTGGATTCAACGGTTCATATTTTTCTCCTCACCACTTCACACTTCACGACTTTGTGAGTTGGAGCACCCAACTCTTGTGCTCTCTTCTTGCGAAACCCCGAGATGCGAGATCCCAAACTCAGACCTCTTCGGGACTGCACCGACCCTAACTACCTTGCAACTCTGTAAGATCCAACGACTGTCGACTATTCGCCACTTCTATCTCGAAGTGTCTCCATCATCCATACAAATTCTCCCATGGATTCTACTACGGCTTAACTCGCTTGCAACTCAGTGCAATCCAACAACCCACGATAATTCGACACTTCTCCACGAAGTCTCTCTGCCGTTCGTTTCTGCTCTCCTCTACGCGCGTCTGGAGATATTTTTTTTCGCCGACCCAGATCTATTTTGCTCGAGTTGATCTAATGACAGTTGTAGCTCCTCCTTGAACATGCGCTTCTCTTCCTTCTTCTTGGAAGATTTCTTAAGTATCAAAGGTCTCGGCCTTTGCTTCTCCTCTGCAACCTTTGTAGCTAAGGCTCTGTGCACAAAATGACACTATCCCTCTCAAGATTCTCTTCTCTGAAACCGTGAAAGATTTTCTCGAACTCTGTAATTCCTATAGGGTCTGTGTACATGAAAAGGTGTTGCCTGTTCTCCAAAAATGGATGGCTGCGATTCTCTCGCGACTTCCTCACCCGCGAAGTCGAAAGGCTTCCCTCTATGACTCCCGATGTCCGAATCCCCGATATTGGTGATTTTGTGACACATGTCCTCCCTCGAATGGACGGCTCAGGTTCTTTCCCTATTTCAGGACTTCTGATGTTGAGTGCCTAGACTCTCATTCTCCGGACTCCCGAACTCCTGAATGTCGAAACCCCGATATGAAATCCTTCTGGGAACTTTCGCTTCTGCTGTTCTTCGAGAGAGGTTTAAACCTCGTGCAACTCTCGACAGATCCAACGTCTGTCGGCTATTTAGACCAAGATATGATGGCTCAGACCTGTCTCTCCATTGCACCATTCCGAAGTTGCCTGGACATGAATCCATGGTCTAGATTCTTTCACGGACCTTGGGGATCTACGGTCCCAATTTCTTTGCTACTCGCGAAGATAAAGGAAAAAGGATTAAGGCATTTAATGCCCTCGTTTATTCGTTCAATCTAATGGTCATGAATGACCGCAGATCTTCTGACAAGATCTCATTCGTTGATAAATACTTATTCTTCGAATCCTTAAGGGATTCTGCGACTTCTGTGCCTTTGCAGAGTCTTTTCACACAAAGTGCTACCTCTTCTGAGATTTTGAAAAAGGGTGTCTCTGTGGGGAGATTTATCCAGGGTATCACCTGAGATGGATAAGGGTATAGATTTCTCAAGAAACAACTTGAATTCTGAATTGATTCACTGTGCATATATACATATAAATATATTTATAAACATAAGCCATATGTGGCCCTTCCATTATATGCATGCAACCACCATTTCTGAATCAAAACACTACACAAGCAGTCTTATACTCAAACCATTCATAAAACTGCATAGACTATGAGCATATATGTCAGCATATAAATTTCAAGATGCAAGATGTAAAACACTTATTAGAAATAACACCAGAAGTGAGTGCAATTGCTGAGAGGGGTGCTCGTTTCCACCCAACCATAGGCTCAACGATTCCGATAGGATTTACCACTATCTTCCCCCGAGATGAGACCACGATGCTACGAGACTGCGTCTCTATTTTCCAGTGACCAAGAACGAGGGTTACTCTCCCCCTTCTCTGCTATCACTCACTCTATATTTTCCAGAGTTCTCTTCCTTCCCTCACGTCTGCCCCCTTCTCACTTCTCCCTCATGCCCTTTTCCTCTTGCGAGGTTGTGTGTGGCGCGATTTCCCTCACATTGGTCAGGCCTGATGGCTCTACGAATGGGTGGCTCACCCCCCACCCCATCCCTCATTACTCATGAGGAGCCATTTACCTACCAATCCTGGTGAGTCATTTAATTTTGGGCTAGCGAGATGCTCTTGGTTCTCCAGGCCAGTGAAGTCCAAATACGGTATTGGTTTCGGTGGAAGTTAACACCACCTTTCCAGGTGCCTTCCACCACCTTTCTTCAACCATCGTGGTCTCTTTTTCAACACACACACACACACACACACACACACACACACACACACACACACACACATTCATCGACCTTTTTCACAAGGTCCATTCACATCACACATTCACATTTTTGAGTTTGCCACAGGTCTTGGCCAATATAGTTATTTTTACAAACTAGGGGAAATAGGGTGTTACATCCATGCTCACCCTCATGCACCTAGAAGAGTCAGTTGACATCATTGTGCATATGTAGAACAATCATGCCATCTCACACTTGCTAGTTTTTTATCATGTCTTATAGCCAGACAGAGCCTAATTATATATACAATATCTATCCTTGATCCTTTAATCCAACCTCCCTTAATTAGTGAATCAATCTGATCCATAGATTTGTCTATGTATTTTCCCTTGTATAGTTTAGACACATTCAACATTTTTCTTTTCCATGGCATGGATGGAATTGACTCCCTAGACTCCATTTATTTTGAAGAGAGTTCAGAATCTCTTATTGTGATTAATGCAACCTTTTTCCTTAATTATTTTCAATTTATTTCTAGTCCATATTCAAGCGCACTAGTCTACAATAACACTACCTCATAGCACAACACCAACTACATTCCATTAAGTATTATGAGATTTTGCTCCTATACTCTTTGATTGATTTTTCTAAGCAATAAATTTGTGAACTCTAACTTCAACAACAAATAGTCATCATTGTTTCTTATGCATTTAAAGCATAATTTAGGGCCCACTCTATTAATGTATTTTAGAGTTATAGGTGTGGTTGGACTAAGTTACCAAATCCATAAGTCCCCCTTCATTGGATTGGGCACATCCAATGTGATGCAATGATGAGATCTTGGTTAAAAGTTGAGCTCACTAATTTCATTTAATCAACAACTGTAGAATGAGATATAGCCCACGTAGGCTTCAACTAGGATAAGGCCACTTATTTAAAAAGGTCATCCAACTATCTATTAATTGATTCAACTTGATCATAGATTCCATAATTAAGGAAGCTTATAGACTTGTTAAAACCTACAACTACCTTGAAGTTTATATAGTGGAACTACAACAAATTTCTAACTAGATGAATAATTGTCTCATTTCTTTGGACCACCAACTTCAAATTTTAGTGGAAGATACCTCCATCCTACTAGGCTAACAATCTCCAAGCAAATTGGATATTAGACCCACTTTTATTTGTAGTGTTAACGTGCATGCCAGACATGAAATAACTATAATTTAGAACAAGGTGAGTGCCTCTAGTAGGCCATTGGACTTCCAAACCTTCATGCCTCACATAATCAATGTCCATATCTCCATCACCAAGCAGAAGAACAAACCCAATATGGAATCAATGAAAACTTACACCCTAAAGAAACCAATGAATTGTTATCCTAGTTGTTCATAGTATGTTATCAACTAAAAGCTAAAATACTAGTTTTTTGAAAACTAGTTTAACAATGGCTTGTTTGGGAGTATAAAGAAATCCATTTCCTAAAGGAGTTCTACATCATTAATCTCCTAGATCCTAGGTTCCTCCCACTAATTTAACCATCATTAAGATCCCCAACATAGAAATAGTGAGTATGACACTAAGCCACTTCTACCTAATGTTGCCATTTTAGAGATAGTTCCTATTGTTTTTCACCACAAAACACCTCACAATATGTGAGCTTTTCTTCCACCCTCTTGTAAAATTCGTGCTTTTAATTCCTTGAATATACAATGTAATGTACCCATCCCCCTTTGTAGCCTTAGTGAGGGAGTGGGGTATTTTTTTTGTCTTTTCTCTCTTCTTTTCCACTAGATTGGATCCCTTCAGATTCATTACTACATTTTCCCCTTCGAATGAACTTACCTTAGTTCATCCAAAATAATTTATATGCATCGAGTTATCATCCCTTATTCAAAAAAACATTTGATCTTGATTCGAATATCACCCTAACCCATCCTTCAAAGGATCATCTTTCAAAAGACCTTGAAAAACCATCAAGCCTCTTTGAAATAATATCTTTCCAAAGGCATCAATAGAGAATCAAACCTCTTTGAAATATCAAATAGCTTTTGAAATATTCACCCAATGGTAAAGCCATTGGGTCTCTTTGAAAATTCAAACCCCTTTTGAAATTTTTGTTGGATGACAAAGCCATCCAACCCTTTTGAAAGAACAACCATGATCCTAAAATTTTTGGCCATTGAGCTCCTTCAAAAGATATCTTTCAAAAGGCTCTGATAGACCATTGGGACACTTTGAAAGAACATCTTTTGAAAGGCATCCATAGATCATTCAACATCTTTGAAAGATCAAACCACTTTCAAAATATTTCCTCAATGGCAAAGCCATCAATCCTCTGCAAAAGGCCTTGGGCCTCTTTGAAACAACAACTTTTGAAAGGCCCTAATATACCATTGAGCCTCTTCAAAAGATCAATTCCCATTTGAAATATAGAAATAAGTCCATTGGGCCTCTTTGTAAGAAGACCTCAATCAACCCACTTCTAAGATTCTCCTTGAAGTAAAAATACTTTGGCTTATTCAAAATCATTTTAAATTGAAGCAAAACATCCAATTTGAAGGATTTTCCTTGGAATACATAGGGCCATCAACCAACTTTGAAGAATCCCATTTCAAAATAAAAACAACAAAGGTTGAACCCATTGCCATTCAAATTTGTCACTTTGAACTTGGTAATGGGATTTTCTACCCCCCAATGGGTGAAAAATCCAAAGGTACCCTCACAGGGTGTCATGTTGTTGTTTTGCATGAGTGATCTTTCTCATATTCTCTAGACTTAGTAATTTATTCTCATTATCTCCATTATATGCATGACTATGCTAGCTCAGCTATGGTATATCTCACCCACCCTCACTCCTCGGATAATAGATGAACTATGGATGGTACATTGTTGTTTCATTATGATCTATATTGATATTCCATGTATTCATGGTTCATTTGAATGTGATTCTATAACTTCCTAGTTAGTCGTGAAAGTGGTAAACTTTAAAATGAAATTTGATGGCACTTCATAACATACATAGTTTTATTATTTGGATCGTGTGCCTTGGAGGACCATATTTTTCCTTTAGAGGCATTATCATTTCTTGGGTTATTTTGTACTACTGGATAACTGGCCATGATAGCTTTTTCCACTTCCTAATCATGCTAGACACTTTCCACTTTTCTTGTTTCATTTTATTCCATCCATAAATTTTTTATCTTGATCAGGCATGACTTATCAAATGTTAAAAGAAAGATATAATGAAGAAAACCTAGATTAATAAAGCCAAAAAGGTTATAGGTGAAGAGAAATAAAGTCAAAAGAAAAAAATTAGAGCTTGAGTAATGCCACCTTACTATGAGGCCAATGCCCCTAGTGTTGGTTGTGGAGCTTGATTATCTTCCCGATTCAGAGGTCTTTTGTTTTCAACCGTGTTTATACCCCATGAAGACTTTACACCTCAAAAGTATGTACACTCTTCCACGGGGGGGAGTGCAGAGGGGGGTTACCCCCTCTGCGGGGTTTGAGGTCAAAGCCCTCGAAGGAAAAATTATCTTGTAAATGTATATTGTAATTTCATTGTAAATCTAGACCATTCTTTATAAGGTCACAGATCTAATGATAGAAATTATGTTCTGTTATGAGGGGAATGTATTGTGGCTATACATTATAGCGAATATTGTATTCTGAGATTAAAGAATGTGAGAGAAAGAAGAGGAAGTGACAACGGGATTGTTGTAGGTTGTATCCCTTCATATGCTAGATAATAATAAAGGAAGGACCTGGCAATTTCTCTGGTGGACATAGCTCACACTGGGTGAACTACGTAAATCTGTGTCTCTATTGTATTGTGTATCTTTTGTGTTTTGTTTCCGATTTTATTTTATTTTATTGCTCCATGGTCCTATTTTTCTAACACCTAGTCCCTAGATTGTTTATGAATATCTAAAGAAAAGGGACTTGTTTGATAAACTATACACATAAATAAAAAGGCATAAAGGGGTAGTAATAAATAGTGTTGATGAACCAAATTAGATAATTATATTGTTTTCCATTTATCTCAATCCTTCTAGAGTGGGAAAAACTAGAGTAATCAACTTGCAGGGCCATTTTAATGGCAGGTCCCTATTGGCACAAGGGCAGACCTGAGGTTCAACACTATAACAATGCACCAACAAAACCCTAACTACCGACCCTTTCGGAAACACCTGCGAAGCAGATGAAGTCTCACCTGAGGTAGAGGCAGAGGTGGTTGCAAGACTCAGGTGTCTGCAACCTTAGCTAGGACACAGGTCTATGATTACAACACTTAGCAAGCACTTAGCATAGATCATTCATCAATATTTCACTTAGATCTACTCCGCTAACATAACAGAGAATCACATCATTCACTTAGGTCTAGGTTATTTTAGCACTTAGCAACAACAAGACATATCAGATCTGGTAGACCAAGCACTTAGCATATTCATACACATCGGATTTAGCATTCATATACATATCTAGCACTAAGCATAAGAAAGTATATATAATCACATATAAGCACTTAACAATACAAAACATCTAAGAATAAGCACAAAGCACAACACACAATATTTACATGGTTCACCCTCACCCTGGGGCTACGCCCACCAACTCTTCTTCTTTATTAGATTCAATCAATCTGGTTACCGCACAGAGCTATCAAAATCCTACTCTGCATAGGACAGGAGATCTACGCGCACCTCGCCAGATCCTCCTTCCTCAAGTAGATCTAGCATAGAGTCTCCTTACAATCTGTGCACTCAACACTTACAACGCTTTCACTCAGCCCTGCAAGTCAATTACACAGATAAATTATAGCACTAAGCCCTTGGATAATCTTCTCACTTACTTACATCGCCTAGATATCTATTTATACATTACAAAAGTGGGCCTAAACGTGGGTAAACCCACAAACCAACATCCCTTTCCCATTACATATTCCCCAAAACGCAAAAGGGACCCAAAAAAGGGGGTCTAGCTTCCGCAATCTCTGCTTCGCTTTGTGCTTCATCTTCGTCAGGCTGTCGAAGTCCCAAAAATGGTCAAATATGACCAAGTGTTCCTCAAAACTTTTTCAAGGGCCAATAGGCCCCCAACACTCACCTGTGACTCATTCCGAGTCACTCAGGTCTGATCAGTTCTGCCTCAAATGCCTCAAGATTGGCTCGAGCTGCTTCGACCTGATGTTGTGCCACAACCTCTTGCTCAACAAACTCCTGGATGAGTGCGTTATTCATTGGCCCTTCCATGAATTGTTTTTCTGAATTCATGACCTTCTCTAGCTCTGTTCCTTGGCTCTCAATATTTGTAAATAGATGACATGCCTTATCCTGCATTGAATTTGTTGAGTTACTTCCATTACCTTGCTCTGGATCGTATGGATCTACTGCTGGGCGGTGCACTACTCGTGAGACCACTTCATTCTCTCTACGGGTGATAGGTCCTTCAACTGCACCTGTAGCTTTTCGACTTCATGCTTCGCCTCCTAGAGCTGCGATTCCAATTTATGCAATTCTAGATTCTCGGTTAGGTTCTCATATATCTGTGCACTTCTACTACTTAACTGTTTGCATTCCTTAGTGAGTTCTTTAATCCTTTCTACTATGCTCCGAGTATTCATTTCTCACTGGTTGCACACTTCTTGCAGGGTACTTGGTATGATATGAAGCTCTAATTCCATGACTCTTTATTGAAGTTGCTGAATAACTTCAACAAGCTTCATCACTTGGCGTTCTATGGGTTCTTCTGCCTTCTGCTCTAAGCTAGTCACATAATGAAATGCTCTGTTGACTACTTCTTCAATCCCGATCTGCTTCACGAGCAACTGCTCTTTCTCTTTTTTGATCTTCACTCTGTCTTCTTCAAATTTCACTTGGAGAGTGTCCTTCTCTTGTTGCGCAACTCGACGTTGTTCAATGATTTCCTCCTGTTCTTGCTTTAAGGGCTAGGTGGCCTACGTTGTTTCTTCCCGTGCTTTTCGAAGGCATACTTCGAATGTGTCATCAATTTTTCAGAGTTGAACTGATTCATCTCCCTCTTCTGTTGTTCCTTCTGGCAGGGGTGCAGTGGAGACTGCGCGGTTAGACTGAAATGCATGTTGCACTCCTTGGAGCTTGATCTCAATTCTGTTGTACATTGTCTCTTGCTTAGCTTCCTTCTTTTCTGCTATCTCTTCTATAGCTTCATTCATAGCTGCGATGAGGAAAATGAAGTCATCTAGAGTGAGTGTGATCTGCATCTTAGTTATGGGTGATTTTTATTTCTTCCGGGAGGAAGGTTCCTGAGGTGAACCCTTCCTCTTCTTTATGATTTCTACTTCATCTTCTGGTCTTTGTTCAGCTTCTTCTAAGTCTTTTCCTTTACCTCCTTTATCTGGTGTAATGGAAGCTTTCCTCACAGATAGGATGTCTATATCTTGGACTTCCTCATCCTTCTTCGTATTCTTTATTTTCTTTGTCTTACTAGGCCCAGGTGTATCCTGCGCAGCTTCTGGGATGTCGATGTCAGACATTTCTGCAGGGTTTGCCGAAACAAGGAGGTTCGCCAACCATTCCTTGGTGATCTCCTCCAGGTATTCTTCTATTAGCTTATAATAAGACTGAAGCTATTCCTTGTTCTCATCAGCGCATGTTGTAATATATATGAAATGGCGGTCCGTGCTGAAATTCATCAAAGGTCGAAACCTGTGTAAAGTATTCGGGGTCATGCGAGGCTCGAACTAGATGGAGAGATTCAACTGGGTGTAGTAGGTATGGAAGACGACATTGGATTTCCATTGCTTGTTCATATCATTCGAGTACCATAGTGTACTGAAATTCATGGCCAGTGGTTCAAAGGGGTCGATGTCCGGAAAGGTTGCACCTTCCGGTAGCTCCCATGCAACAAAAGCTATAAGCATCAAGAGCCAGCTAAAATGGAATTCATGCCCCTGATCCTGGGCTTCTCTGTAGTCAATCTCTAGTTGATTCACTAGGTACTTCAACCAGTTCATTTATAGTCCCTCTGCGCACTTCCTTGCGAGGTCGACTACAAAGAAAAATACTTGCGTGGGTCGATTCTTATGTACCAACTTCCCTACGATCAGTTGACAGGTGAGGCACACTGTACCACTTTCAATATAAGCTACCTTGTAGCCTCGCGTGACTTTTTAAACATCACCATAAGCTTCTTTGATCTTCTGAGAAAGAGTGCGATCCAGAGTCTTTCGAGGATAGTAATCATGGGGATCAGGGCCCTGCATGCTAAGCTCGGTGATCTGATTGATCAGCGTTGGATCAACTGTTATGCAACGATTTAATCATAAGTATCCTCCATGGTAACTCGCCAGCAGCAGCTTCACACAAGCATTCACCTCTTGGTGCCTGCCGAAGTGCGGTATCTTGATAACGTTGAGCAGAGTGGACTGTGCGAGGTTCATCGTCCATTTCTAAGGGATGATCTTCAAATTATTTTCCTTGGTTCTGGTTAGGTACTTGTACGGGGCAAGCATGTTATAAACTTTACGATCCCCCAGGTTGAAGTCACTAAACTTCAATGCTGCAATCTTGTCATGATCTACGCAGACTGCGTGTACCCCTTTCGATAGGTACACAATGACTAGAGTGTACTCAAAGTCTCTAGGCACACTATCTCTATTGGTCACACCGCTCAGAGGTGGTATGTAAGCAGGTAGGATGGATGGAACCAACTTCACATTGGCCATATCGTCTTTATGTTTGGTTATTTTTTCTACATCGGCTTCGGATGTTCCTGCTTGAGAAGTCAACAGGGAGGCTTGCACTCCTCTTGTCGATGATGCCTGTAAACCTGTAGACAATCCTCTCTCTGACATGACTCTTTCGTCTCTGAGGCTAGCGAGTACCTCTCTTACAGATTCTTTAGGTGCGCTAAATTCGTCGGTCATATACGCTCATAATCAATATCTCGAGTTCTCAAAGTAACGTAGGTACTGTAATAGGGTAGAGGGTAAGAGTGGAGTAATCATTGTTCACAATTCATGTAGTCTGTGGACTCAAATTCCCAATTAGAAAAAGTGTCTTCTGTGCATGGCGCGATGGAATAAGTAAGTAACTCTGTAACAGATCATTTGTAATGCATGGCGCGATGGAATAAGTAAGTAACTCTGTAACAGATCATTTGTAATGGATATGGGGCTTCATTAACTCTTGTTCTGTTCATTATGGCACGGTCTAATGGTCTGGTGATGAGCCATAAATTCTTTTAGATCCGTTCGAAGAGGCAGTCGAATGGATATATCGGCCTCCAACAACTACATTGCTTCGCCATGGCGAAGTGACCCATGTCATTGTTATGATATCCTGGCGAAGCTCCAATTTTGCAAAGTTTCTTTCTAAGAGGTTCCCTCTGGAACCCTCTGTAGCCTGTTGATCTTAGCTCTCTTTTTAATTAGCTTCCTAGCCTTCTTCCCTATGAGCTTCATCTCGGTAGTTCTTTTCCCGTTCTGATTCTTATTTTCCTTGGGCATAGTCACTTTGCACTGCTGAGCTTTTCTCCCAAGACTCAGGGGTACTACTTCATCTATATCTAATACAGATACTCCAATCTTCTGTGAGTCCCATAATGATTTTGCAACTTTGACATATGGGCTTCTAGTGTCAAATAGATTTGATTTGTTCTCCTGTTCCTCAATCAACT
>CBVK0104051567.1:0-13434 GCA_900067695.1 Picea abies
CCTCTTAAGAGCGATAAACATGTAATACAACTAGACCAAACCCAGGTCAAGGTTATGGGGGAACTCAAAGATGTAATGATCAGAATAGCAACACACCCTAAATTTGTACAGGTGATTGACATCATCGTGGTAGATATACCATAGGCCTATGGACTATTGTTGAGCTTAGACTGGTCTGAAAAATTGAATGGATACTTTAGTATAGACTAGGCTCACCTTTGGTTACCATTGAAGGGATACAAAAACATGATCAGGATCAATAGGGAAAAGTATCTAAATCATACCATCACCGACTTAGAAACCTTGAACGAAACTTCATCAACAGATTTCCCTATACTGGGGAATTATTCATACAACTCCTACTTCATGAAATTTTCCCCTCTCTTATCCGACGTCCCTCTCACCCAGAACTCTGAAATGGCGTTTCAAGAGAAATTGTTGATACCGACAGAAGAAACCCTCTTCTGCCCAGAACCTGGGTCAGAAAACTTAGAGTTGGTGACGGGAGAAAAGGAGAATAATGGGGAATGAGGAGCCTACACACCTTGCCCACAATGTTGGATCTTGTATTTTGATGTATCCAAATCACAAGAAGGGTCAGGGATAGGGTGCATCCTCATTGATCCTAAAGGCAAACGTTATTTCCTATCCTGTAGGCTAGAATTTGAATGCACCAACAACACTGTTGAGTATGAAGCGTTAGTACAGGGGTTAAAGAAAGCCTTGGACTTAAATGTCAAAGAATTGAAGGTTTTTAGAGATTCTGAGATTATCGTTAGACAGGTAAGAAATACTATACATTGCAATTCCCACACTTAAAGAATTATCAATAGGAAGTGCATAGGTTAATAGATCATTTTGAACCTTTCAATATCACCGTGATTCCCAGAGCGAAGAATATTCTTGTTGATTCCTTAGCCACAACTGCTTCAAGGTTGTCACCTCTAGATGATTATGAAGCCTCCCGATTCACTCTGGAGCTAATTTACAAACCGTCGGTGCCTAACAACATTTCCAATTGGAAAGTCTTTAAAGGAGATAAACAGATCCTAAAATTCCTAACTAACCAAAACAATTGTAGAGACCTGGCTATTGACGATGAATTATTCTAGGAACCACCAGTAGGAACCGATCCTCAGATAGGTCAACCTGTTGATAGATCAAATTCTCACACGATCCCAAAGGGGATAGCCAAATTGGAAAATCTGTTCGATCTAAAAGAGTGATTTAGGGAGCCTAAAAATGAAAAGACCGATAGCTCCTATCCCCTGCACGAGACTGTAAATCTTGAAACCCTGGAAAACCAAAGGAAGGTAAACCTCGGAAAGATTATATCTAAGGAGGAGAGGAAGTCTTATCTCAAACTGTTTAGACAATATCAAGATGTCTTTTCTTGGTCTTATCGAGATTTGAAAACCTATGATACTCGCATCATCCAACACATTATCCCATTAAAACCCGAAGTGAAGCCCTTCCAATAGAATATCTGAAAATATCACCCCTCCTTGGAACCTCTTATGTACTAGGAATTGAAGAAACCCTTAGATGGAAAAATCATCTTCCAGGTTAGACATTCTGCGTGGGTAGAAAATCTGGTTCCGATGAGGAAAAAATTGGGAGAAATTCGCTTATGCGTAGATTTTAGAAAACTTAACAGAGCTTTGGAAAAGGACAATTACCCAGTCCCACCAATGGAGAAACTCCTGGAGACTGTGTCGGGTTCGGATATTTTCTCTCTACTAGATGGCTTCTCAGGTTACAACCAAGTTTTGGTCTCAGAAGAAGATCAGTTGAAGACTACCTTCAGAACCAAGTGGGGAACTTTCACTTATAAACACATGCCTTTTGGGTTAATTAACACAGGAGAAACCTTCCAAAGGGCCATGGACATAGCATTTCAGGGACTAATCAACAAGTGTGTGGTTGTGTATCTGGACGACGTAACTATGTACTCAAAGAACAGAGAGGAACACATCCAACACTTAACTCGAATCTTCGAAAGGTGTAGGAAGTACGGTATATCCTTGAATCCAATGAAAACTATTTTTGGCATCGAGGAAGGTAAGTTGTTAGGTCATATTATATCCCAAGCAAGAATTCGCATGGACCCATAAAGGATTAAGGACATTTCTCAACTCTTGTTGCCTCATAATAAGAAAGCTATGTAGTCCTTTTTCGAACAATCAATTTTGTGAGGAAATTCACTCTCGATTTCATAGAAATCATCAAATACTTACAAAAGATGATTCACAAGGATGTTGAATTTAAGTGGGATGATGAACGAAAGGATGTGTTCAAAAATATTAAAACCGCTATATCCCAGGCCCTTGTGTTACGAAGTCCCAATTTCAATAGGGATTTCTTCCTCTATACTTTCGCCTTCGACCAGTCATTAGCCACAGTATTGACTCAGAAAGATGATGATAGCAATGAAGCCCTAGTGTCATTCATGAGTACCAACCTCTAGGGAGCCGAACTGAATTATCCTGCCATAGAAAAACAGGCTTATGCAATATATAAAGCAGTAAAGCAGTAAAACACTTCAGGTCCTACATCCTTAAGAACCACACTAAATTAATTGTGCCTCACCCTGCGGTATGATCCTTGTTTACTCAACAAGATATGGGGGAAAGAAGAGGTAACTGGATGGAAGTGGTCCAAGAATTTGATCTAGATATAAAACCTACCAAATTGGTTAAAGGGCAACGATTGTGTAAGCTCGCAACTGAAGCCCAAGACCAAATAAATGACGGTTATGGATGGGAGAATGAAATGAAATTATGGTGTGGTGAAGCTCCATACATTTCCTCAGGGCCTGAGTCTTGGTATGAGAATTTAAATTACCTCCTACACCATGGGACCTACCCAAAAAATCTCAACCCTAGAGAAAGAAGAGCTCTCGGGTTAAAATCTGCACAATATCACCTCATAAATTCGATACTCTTCTGAATTAATTATTATGGGGTACTTTTAAGATGTCTTGAATGTGAAGATGCAGACAAAGTCCTCAAAGAGCTCCATGATGGCCATGTCAGTGGAAATTTTGCAGGAAACGCCACCGCTCATAAGATACTGAAGGTTGGCTATTATTGGCCCACCTTGTTCAAAGACGCTCACACCTATGCAAGGAACTATAAAACTTATCCAATGAGCGTCAGGAGAGAGAAGAGAGCAACAATCCCACTCCAATTGGTGAATGTCTCTAGGCCTTTTGGGAAATGGGGGTTAGATATCATAGGATAAATTGCATCGAACTCTTCAAAACAACACAAGTACATTCTAACTACCACTGATTACTTCACAAAATCGGCAGAGGCCATCCTTCTGACTCATGTAAATGAAAAAATAGTGATCCGGTTCATAGAGAAACAACTAATCATGAGGTTTGGTGTCCCTTCTGTCCTGGTTTTTGATAATGTATCTTATTTCTCTTCCACCTGATTGACAAAGTTTTCTTTGGACAAAGGAATGATAATTAGGTACACTGCAAATTATTATCCACAAGGAAATGGGGTGGCAGAGTCAACTAATAAGAACCTAGTAAGAATACTAAAAAAAATGGTTGTGGATAACCAAAGGAATTGGCATAATATACTCCATAACTCTTTATGGGCCGATAGGGTCACACACAAAGAAGCTATAGGAAATTCCCCGTACTTCCTAGTTTATGGACAGGAAATTATTCTCCCAAATGGACTTTACCTCCCATCTCTTCAACTAACCCAAGATTCCAACGAGGAACCCTCATTGGTCATACAACAAAGGCTTGATACTCTGCTCATGTTAGAAGAAGAAAGGGAAAAGGCTAAGTCAAGATTCATAGCTCACCAGAAAATAGTGAAAAGATGGTTTGACAAGCATAAGGCTAAAGAGAAGAATTTTGAAATAGGAGACTTAGTACTGAAATGGGATAGAGCAAGTGAGCCAAAAGGGAAACATTCAAAGTTTCAAAATCTATGGCTTGGACCCTTCCAGGTAGCTGAGAAGATTGGGGTAGGCACTTATCGACTACAGAATCTGAGGGGGAAACTTGATGCCCTCTCGATCAATGGCCAAGCCCTAAAACAATATTTCCAATAATAATATAAAATTAAAAAACTTTAAATTGTGTGTTTTATGTTTGAATGAGTATTTTCATGATTGCCATATAGTTTTGTTGTTTTCTTTTATCCTTCTAGTCTTTGCGCGTCCACAAGTCGTGTTTGGAAAGACAATGGTTGACCGTGAATAAGGCAACATAGTGAACTTTGTTCCCAACTCATCGTTCATATAAAACACAAGGAAGACCGAGGAGCTTGTGGTTTCTTTGAGGAGTCCCCTATCCAACCTATGGAAATGAACGAATTTGAAGAAATGTCTGAAGTGTCCGCTTAGTGGTTTGGTGAGACCTTGAGGAAAGAAGGAAAATTGGAAAGGACTACATGAACCCAGAAGACAAAGCTAGTAAAGGATCCACCTTAACCATCTCACCTTGCAAATAAACAGACACCCTCCTCCCCCACTCACTCAGAGTATCATGCTAAAATAAAATTGATATTATAAAGAGAGTGAATAGTAGGAGAGGGTATGCAGACATCTCCGTCAGGGCTATGGACGCTCGCTGGCAGCGGAACAACACTAAAGCAAGTGAGTAGAGGTAACTAAAGGCTTATGCCAATCGATACTTTACTAGACTTCTATAAAAAGGGGCATGAGTCAAAGTTACAGGAAATGAAGGAGGAATAATAAAGGTTTAAACCCCACAGGCAAGCTCGGAAGCACCAACCAAAAGATTTCAAATGCAAAGGTAAAAGAGGCTATGATTCAAAACCAGTTAATTCCTCCATCCACTTCTGTATCAGTCGAGTCCTGAGGAAAGAACATATATTTTTCTTTTACCCAGTAAGTCGCCATTTGTTGAGCACTCAACACACCCTAAAAAAAAGCCTGTCAAATCTTACTTTTTCGGTACCACTTAATATTTTGCAATGTCTGGTTCTGCTTCAATATCAAAATCGCCACCTTGCTTGTTGTTTATCATTTTATTTCTTGAACATGAGAAAATCATCATAAATTTAAAGAAGAGACTCACGTTTAATCAAAGCACCAACATTTGAAGCTTTACCCTGATGCGTTTAAGAAATTTGGCATTGGGAAGACTTAAATGCGATAAGAACTATTTGTGAAAACAAAAATAGATGAGCGTTGATATTCATCGGCATCGACAGAAGAGAGTCTCTCATTTTTGCAAATGAGTTTCACCAAAGATATCACCGACAACCGATCCACTCGACATCGGCGAAAGGTTAGAAGAATAAGCATTAAACAAAAAATTAAATAGTAATCGCTGACTCCCGAAATATTTTCAATGTCGAGAGTTCCCAAAAGCGATAACCCGCGAAGAAACTGCGTGATTATTTTCTTTCTGAAGACTGATCCCCAATACCCACTGGCATCGATGATCGGAGTTTTAAGCTCAGTAGTGCCTTCAAATTAGGAAAAATCCCAGGTCCAGCTGTTACCCGTAAACTAAGTTCCTGGTTAGTACCCTGTATCCCGAGTCACTAGTGCCCCGCCAATACCGGACGATGAAATCAATCTATGTGGGAGGTTTTCGCAGAAGGATATTGATCGAAGTATGCATAAGGATATCGTCAATCCCTGATATACCCACTAAAAAAAAGACATGATGAGACATTTAGCTCTGAGATACACTAGATACGACACATTTAAAGTTTAATCAGTTTGAGAATCTCACATTAGTTACTAATTTGTGCACAACACCAAAAGGACTATTTGAGTGCTAAGACAATGCACCTTCCTCCGCACCTCTGTTGTCAACCCGCTTAGAATTTATTTGACAAGATTCGATAGTAGGTTGTTTTGAACTTCTCCCATCATTCATATAATCTGCTTGATACGACTGGTATAACCTCTCCTGGTATATTGTTTGAGTCATTGTGAATCAGCTTATTTTGCGTGAACGAAGCTTGAAGCACCCAGAGGAGTGAGATGAGTAACCCAAGGCAAGCTTCCAAGGTTCAATGAGTATTAAACAACAATTTAGAAAGCACCAGAGGTATGCACCAACCCATGGAAATTTAAAACTTTATCCCATACGTTTTATCCAGCGTTTCTATGTATGCATGCCTAAAGGATAGTGTTTGGTTGCAGGAACAATCCCTCCAAAGAAACCTACCACCAGGAAATCTCCAAGAGAACCAAAATTACAAGAACTAGAGGTGCGAGAGGGCTCCTCCCCAGCGATCGTTAAACAATTGGAATTTGCACCAAAGTTGGTACCCGTCATCAAAACAACCACCAAGAAATCTTTCATTCAGCCTCCAATTTTTGGAGACACAGAGGCGTACATTGGGACCAAGACAACATTCCCGCGCTGGGAAGAACTTTTCAAGAAAATCAAGCGGGAGGAGTTCCCTGAATATACCCCGCACAACGATCCTGATACGAGAAGACTCGACGATGAAGTCTTCCCGAATGTCCGCAAGGCGTATCCGCACATGGTGGTAAGCCAGATTCTAGTATTCCCCTTCATCAACCTCCTAAAGTGGCTTATTGATCAAACTAACGCACAAAAAATGCTTGATTAATGAAGGCAACGGTGAGTGCATCGAGGTTTACCTACCATCATAGGTTTAGAGCTATTACAAGATAAGGGAGCCGGAAGAGAAGTTGAACACTGATTTTGTTGTAAGTTTCTATGCAAAACATGAAACCAGCAAAGTTATGGCATCGTCGTGGAGGGAAAACAAAAAAGTTCACAATCTAGACTTCCAGTTGGTATCCGACAGCCAACCTAAGGGAGACGTACATTTATCTGATGCTTGTCCTCTGTCGATTGCATGGTGAGAAATATTATTCCCGTTTTTCAAAAGCCTGGATGCCTCTAGTGTATATTGTGGCCATTTCTGGAATAGGTTTCAACTGGGGTGAAATCATCTCCAAACAACTAAGCACTTGCATATGACAAGATCAAATTCCGAAAGAGGGAGAAACCCCATCCTTTTACATGGCATCTTATCTTTCGGATGTCGTCTACGCCGGAAATTATTTCACTGGAATGAACTTAAACTGACACACTTCAGAGCTCCTGGTCCATGTTTATTTTGTCATCTTGTGGGAGAACAGGTACAAGAAATCCTACTCTCTCATCTACGATTATTTTATCGCACACATTTACTTGTTTCTATTCAAAAAAGAATGCCCAAGGTTGTCATACACAGCCAAAAAATTATATCAAAGGTTGGCCACTGGTATCTGGATGAGCACAACACCTACATCAGGGTTTTCGGCGCCACTAGAGCACCTCATATGCTACCTGTATATGTCCCCAATCGACTAATAGTAGGGTAAATATGTTATCAAACCATCCTGCAAGGGTACAATGCTACTTTGGTGAAGGATAAGAAGCAAGCCTTCATACCTTATGGGTTTCATGTTGGTTTCTACATGGTAAAAGACACAACTCAGGCCAAGCAAGAAGGGTTAAGCTAATTGGAATTTCTATTCCAGATTGACCTCTTTCGCAAGAACCACCCTAAAGGTTTAGTTCTGAAGCACGCCTCCCAAGTATCTTCATGTTGTCCATACGCCCATGATAGATTTGAGGATGATATCTTCACCGAAAATGATCAAGACTGGAATGAAGTGGTCGCAAGGATGGAAGACCCCAATGCAACCAGATTCAAGGTTCTAAGTTGGGATAAGAAAGCATCAGTCCTTGAACAAACAGTTCAGGAGACCATTAAGACTAGAGAAGAAATGACCTCAATCACAGCAGTGGGATTACCCAAGGGAGCCACTGGAGCAGTGGAGATTTCCCAGGTAGCCCCGATACTAGACATGGATCTCTCTGAGATTCAAAATGTGCATGGGATGGGGGGACTCATGTATCAATAGGCCCAGTGGCTAATGAAGCAAATGCAGGACAACCCGGAGCTCATCATAGTGCCAATATGTCCGACCAAAAGTATGGAAGAAATCCAATCGGAGGCTAGCAACCCTGATTTTGTAAACCTTGGTAACATCAATGGGTCAAATGACCTTGATTCCACAAGGCCACTAGTCAGATCGTCGGCTAGTGTGACAATTCAACCAAAGGTGGATCGGGTATCAGTGGAAACAAGAGCATCGAACCCTCTAAGAAATCTTATAACTATATATAGTGATGATGAGAGCCCAAATTCATCTCACGATACCCATGTGTGTGTCTAAGAAGAAAAAGGACTTGAGAAGACATGTTCTCTTGATCCCGAGGTCTAGACCTAGGAAGTCTCACCAAAGGAAAAAGAAGTTGAAAATATCTCTGACACAACAAACTCTGAAGCACCGGAGACCTGAGCCGACGATCCGAAGGATAAGTTAGAACTGGACAAGCCAAAGAGAGGGTCCCCACAAAGGGAAATCGACGATTCAATGGCCAAGGAGCAAGTAAGTAATGAGTTTGTGTCTAGCTTCTCTATCCATCTCAACACTAAGGTCCCCGACAAGCAACAACCAGAGGTAGGGTCATCAAAGAACAACAAGGAGGTTCCAGAACCTAACCTGGAACACATATAAACCCCTATAAATCTAGGAAACACAGTCACATGGGATGATCAGCAGATTCCTGAGCTTGTAGATGAGGTAGTCAATATTTATGCAATATCTTATGATCGAAAGAAGAAGGCTATAGTCCAAAGAACCATAAATAAAAGGAAGATTACGCTGGATCACTCCATCCTTGTCACTATAGAGGAAAATTTAATAAACACAGAAAATGACAAAACGTCTGAGCTCATTGGTGTGGGGAAGGCACTCTCAGATGCCACTTTAGACATGGCCAAATGGGATGAAAAGGAGCTAGCCACCACCCTAAAGGAGCTAGAACATTTGCATCACCTGGATGAATACTATAAGGGCACCACATAGACTATTGTATACCTGAAGGGTGAGTTCGAAGGATCTTATGACAAGTTCAAAAAACAGAGGCATCTTTTTACTACAAAGATAGTCGAACTTCAGGAAGACACACTAATGGTGCTAGAAACATGAAAAGATATGGAGTGGTGGCATGAGAGGGCACAACAAGTTGTAGACAGACTCGAATGCATTGATGTGGTCCAACAGGGCTGACATAAAGAAAAACACGGTATTTGAATGATAAGCAAAAGCAATCTTGATCGTATGAAGCAATCAGTCGAGTATTGGGATAAAATGTCTCACGAACCATACCGAGAAATTCAAGAGCAGTGGATCAAGTGAAAGAGACACTGGAATAAAATCAACGAAGCAGTGAGAGATATCAGACTCCTTGAGTTTGGCACCCCCGATGACTTCGTCAACCTATGCGAAATAGTTAAAGTGCATGCTCAACAAGATTCATTATGGGCCGAAGAGCTAGCGACGGTGACCGACGCAACATTGGGACAAGTGCAACGATTCATGGAACATCCAATTAAGGCTCGGTTAGTGCTACAATAGTTAAACAAAAGTATAGTGAATTATTGAGCGCATGTAGTAGAGATCCGAGGATTTTACGCGGCTCCTATGGAACAACACAAGTTTCCATGGGCCCAAACCTGCGAAAGTTGCTTATCAGTTAGTATGAGTATGAGAAAATTCATCCCTTCAAAGAACTATCTTGAGTTGACTATTAAAGAAACTGTTAGAAGATGATGCCATGTGGTGTATTTTTATTAGCTTAAACTACACTTAGCCGTTGTTTTCAGTTGGACTTTATACTATAAATAAAGGCATCGACCAATTAGTAAAATGTCGATGGTTGTTGCAAGAACTCTTTCTTTCTGGTTAATAAGAATTATTTTGAAGCTGCCTTGAATTAAGAAGTCCTTATGGACCTGAGACAAGTTATTTTCATCAACTGCATGTATGATTGGACGCGGAGAAGAATTATTTCCTATCCTATTTCATGAATGATGATGTAATGAGTAAGAGCAATTAATTTTGTTGTCAAGTTATCTGGTGCATTGTTTTGTTGTTCTTTGCTTTCATGATGAAGATGAATCATTGTGTTATCATGTGATGAATGGTTATGGTAGATGAACTATTTTTCTTGTCATTATCTCATTGCATGTGTTTTCTTTCTGGTAATTAGTATCTCAGATAGTAATTTGATGCTCACATGGTTAATGTATTAGTACTAGGCTTGTGGTTTAAAATTGTCGCTTGCATGCTTGAGCAGTGGGTTATCCCAAGCTCAGCCTCTTCCCCGGTAGTTTAAAACTTAATTATGTTTGTTACCAAGTTGGTTTATATGGGCTTACATCTCATATCAGTCCCACCCAAGAGAAAATACAAAAGAGAATAGTCTGAACTGAAGGAAGAGCCTTCACAAGAAAACGTAAAGCCCATCGATAATTTGGTCGGATAGCAAGATCTGGAGAACAATTCCACTATTAAACGTTGCAGAGTCTAATTGGGCCTCGGTGGCGGGTTTTATTCCTACTATTGAATCAAGGGATTTAAGACCCATCAATAGTACCTGAACCATAAGATCGATATGTTTCTTCATGCATGTGGATTTATCATGATTCGGTTTATTGCAGTAAGTGCACTTATTTTCCTTCTTCTTCTTGCTCTTCTCTTTGAAACCTGAATCCGGAGAGTCTTTGGAACATGAACCTGAAGAATCCTTGAAGGGTTTGGAATATCCCTCCTTATTTGGCTCTGGATGTTGTGATTTCCCCTTTCCTTTTTGTTTGTATGATCCTTTTCCATCGTGAATTATAAGTGCATGTGCTTTAGGATCCCTGATTAGGCCCATCTGAATGAGGTTTTCCTGCTCATGTGTGAGAGAATAAATGAATTGGTCCATGGTAGGCATCTTCCAATTTATTCCAATGAGGTACCTGCCTGAATGGAAAGTGGAAACATAGACAACATATTTTGGTCCTAGCTTGGCCAATATTGTTAGAATAAGTTGGTCCACTTGTTTATACTTATCAATACCACAAGATGCTAAGCTCAATATCAAATATTTAAACCTAGTAAAGTAATCATGTATAGTATCAAAACTTTTAGAATCCAAAGTATTCAACTCTACCTCAAGCATATGACCTCTCATTTGATCTTGCTTTCCAAACTGACTTTCCAAGGTGGTCCAGATCTCGTTTGGAGTCTTTCATGCGACAACATGAAACCATATATCAGTTGAAATTAATTCAAGAAGAAGTCATGTGGCTTCATCCTTTTGGTTCACCCATCTCATCTTCTCAATTGCTGATGTAGGTTGTGTTTATGTCCCCATCGTCAAGTTGTACAGTCCTTTCCTTATGAGTTGTAATTCTTCCTTGGGATTCCAATCAAACTAATTGTATGGTGTGAGGATTAACACCAATTTTGACTATATAATATGTGTCATATCCATCTCTCCCACTATTTATGAGAACCCCTAAAAAAATCTGAGAAATCAATGAAGAAAGGGAAGTTTAAGTGGAAAATTTGTATCAGTTTCAGGAGGAAATCTTCGAGCTTCCTTTTGTTGGCATGTTTTACAGGAAGCTTATGCTTGTCATTGATGGAAAGTACAGAAACAATGATGGCTTGAGTACAACAACAATGATCAGCAGTTCAGTAATAATCGGGGAAGAGCAGCAACCATGATCGTTGGATCAACAATTCAGAATTCCTGATGGCTGTCAAATCTCAATGTAGACAAGAAGAGTGCGTTGAAGAGGAGGATAGATCTCAGGAATTAAATCCAAGTGTGGGATCCAACCATCATCGGATCAAGGAGAACCTGCATGTTCTTTAAAGTGCAAGGAGTAGCGGGCTCACAAAATCCCGAAAGAAGGAGGACCATCCATCATCAGGCAGGACATGTGGAGAAAGATTGTCAGTTCACTGACTGGAGAGTCAAAGGAACGGGGTTCCCTAACCTCTTGAAATCACGATATGAAAAATCACGACTTAATCTGAGCCGTCAGATCAAGGTTTGATCTGGACCGTTGATCCCAGTCCATTTCGGAGTTTCGCAGATCGAGAGTTAGAGATGTCAAAGAATAATAACCACAAGAATCCCAAAATCGCGATATGTGGAATCACGACTTAATCTGAGCCGTAATATTAAGGTTTGATCTGGACCGTTGATCCCAGTCCATTTCATAGTTTCGCGGATCGAGAGTGGGAGATGTCAAAGAATAATAACCACAAGAATCCCAAAATCGCAATATGCGGAATCATGACTTAATCTGAGCCATCAGATCAAGGTGTGATCTGGACCGTTTATCCCAGTCCGTTTCGTAGTTTCACGGATCGAGAGTGGGAGATGTCAAAGAATAATAACCACAGGAATATTGAAATCGCGATATGCGAAATTGCAACTTAATCGCAGCCATCAGATCAAGATGTGATCTGGACTGTTGATCTGACCCCATTTTGGAGTTTCGAGGATCGGGACTTTGTAGTGACAAGAACACTGAACATCAAGAATGTTGAAATCGCGATATGTGAAATCACAAAATGATCTGAGTTGTCAGATCAAGTGTTGATTGGGACCGTTGATCCCACACCATTTCGGGGTTTCAAGGATCATGACTTGGAGAGTCGAGATGCCTCATCTCCAGATTCACGAAATGAGAAATCATGAAAGCGCCTTTTGCATAAGGCTGTGGTCACAGCCCTTGGTCACATCAGCGAGAGATGGAGGAAAGAGCTAGAGAAACCAAGCTCCTTTTAGGGGATCACGACTGGGAATGTCAAGACACAAGGTCACATGAAAGTCGAAATGTCGAAATGAATGCAAGATCCCTTGGAATCAATCCAACGGTGCAGGTGAATTTGAACAAGATCGGAGGGCTACTGTAGCACGTTGTAGTGTAACTGCTAGAAACTATTGATGGTCTCTGCCAGATAATTCAAAGAGACCGTTGTGTGATCGCCAGAGGAGATGAAGAGTCTCTAATCTTTGTCTAGTGAAGGAAGATGATTTTTAGGGGGATTGACAGATGGATGAGGGTTGAAGTCTGTAACTGAAACAGAAGGCATAAGATCGACTGTGCCAGAGAAGACGATGAGTCTCAACTTCCATAGAGGTTGAGGAATCTCAGCAGAACACCCAGTGATGTTGAACGCATGGTGGGAACCACCAGAGAAGCTGAAGAGTTGCGATGATCAGGAAAAAGTACTTGAGATGTGCAGGAGATTGGTGGGGGTGAGCATGCAGAGGCATGGCAAATATTGCATGCACAAGGAGCACAGGGACTATAAGAATGTGGAACAAAGAAGAGATGAGGGTTGTTGTCGTGGGGAAGGATTCAAGTGTGAGCAAGGAGGCAGAGCTCAGGTGCAGAAATGCACAGTAGAGGAAGGTTTCATTGAAGGGATATGGTGCAGAGAGTATAAAAGGCAGAAGAATAGAAAGTGCAAGGGGCATGCAGAAGACACTGATGCAGACAGAGCAGAGTAGTGTAACAGAACAGCGACAAGGCTGGT
>CBVK0104051578.1:0-10955 GCA_900067695.1 Picea abies
AGCATGAGTAATCATCAATAAATGTAAGAACATACCTTGCTTTGTTGATGCACAGATGTGGAAATGGACCCATGAGATCACCGTGAACAAGATCCAAGGAAGAGGATTCTCTCTTTGCCTTCCCCTTTTCAAACTTTTCTTCAAGATGCTTTCCAAGAATGCATCCTTCACAAACCCCTTCATAAAAGTGAACGTCTGGAAATCATTCGACCATTCCTTGCTTGAAAAGTTGCTACATGTACCTAAATTTTAAATGACCAAATATCTCACGTCATACTCTACTAATATCATCAACATGTGTTAGTAGTAAAGAGGATTCATGGTCAACAAACTTAGAGAATTTATACAACATTGATTTGTGATCTACCTCACCAATTGCAATAATGGTTAGTGAATTTATACAACCTTGATTTGTGATCTACCTCACCAATTGCAATAATGGAATTGTCATGCATGTCAAGTACAAAAACTGAATCTGATGTAAATTCAACATTTTTATCTATTTGAGTGATTTGATAAAATAAGAGAAGATTTATAGAAAGATTTGGAACATGTAAAACATTCTCAAAACTTCCATTAGGGAGTTCCACTCTTCCCTTTCCTGCTACTGCTACTGGAGTATCATTCCCCATGAGAATAGGGGGTCTTGAGCATGAAATCAAAGAAGTAAAAACTTCCTCTCTAGATTCCATATGATGTGATGCACTAGAATCTATAATCCATGAATCAGATGGGGAATTAATTGTAACCAAAGCATGATGATTACCTTTCTTAGGAGTAGGATCTTCTTCCCTCTTCTTCTTGTCTCTTCTAGGAATGGATTTTCCAAGGTTTTTCTTCTAAAGTACATGTGCCATAAGATCAATTTGCTTCTTCATGCATGTGGATTATTCATTATTTGGTTTATTGCAATAAGCGCATTTCTTTCCCTTCTTATTCTTTCCTTTGGAATTTGAAGAGTCTTTGGAACCTGAAGAGTCCTTGAAGTGTTTGGAATATCCCTTATTTTCTTTATGTTTCTCCTTTCCTTTCTATTTGAATTTTTTATTGGATGACCATTTTCCATATTGCATGGTGAGTTAATGTTCTTTGGGTTCCTTAATTAGACCCATTTGAATGAGTTTTGTCTGCTCATGTGTCAGAGAATCAATGAATTGCTTCATGCTAGGGATATTCCACTTTGATCGCAAAACATATCTACTAGAATGGAAAGTGGAGACATAGACATTATATTCGGGTCCTAGCTTCACCAAGATTGTTAGTATAAGTTGGCCCTCTTTTTTATGCTTGTCAATACAAAAATATTCCAAGCTCAATATCAAATATTTAAACTTAGTAAATAAATCATGTATATTATCAAACCTTTTAGGATCTAAGGTATTCAACTCCACCTCAAGAATATGACCTCTCATCTCATCCTACTTTCCAAAGAGACCTTCCAAGGTGGTCCATATCTCATTTGGATTCTTTAATGTGGCAACATGAAACCATAAATCAGTTGAAATTAATTTAAGAAGAAGTCATGTGGACTCATCCTTACATTTTTCCCATCTGGTCTTCTCAATCACTGATGTAAGTTCCATTTCTGTCGCCATTGTCAAATCGTACAATCCTTTCCTTTTGAGTTGGAATTCGGCCTTCGGTTTCCATTAAAAATAATTATATGGTATGAGAATTATCACCAAATTTGACTAAATAATTGGTGTCATATCCATCCCTCTTACTGGTTCTGAAAACCTTTAAATTTAAACCTCAGTTTGCAAGTAAAGATCTTGAGAAAAAACTGCAAAAAGTCAATTTTAGAAGAGTGTCACACTCTGTTTGAAGGCACAGAGAAAAACTATCGCACCCTATTAGGATGACACAAAGTGACACTATCACAACCTATGTGAAGGCCACAAAACGACACTATCATACCCTGTGTAAGGATAAAGTGTGACACTGCCTGCGACACTTGTAATTTCATAAGTTTATGTGCGACATTGTCAAATACATGGATTACACTCTTCAAAAACTCCAGTTTGCCTCTTCTCTAGCTTGTTTGGTTTTCTCCAAGAAGCTCGACTCTGATACCATGTCAACGTTTCATGGAAACTTGCATAGGAGACCTAACTAAAGCAAGTACAAACAACACTTATCAATAAAAGGATGAGAGATTAAATATGGAAGAATGGGAAATTATCTTCACAGTAATCCAATGATCTAATCAACAATACATATAATAAACAATACACTCATATAGGAAAAATATTCCATAATTAGGAAAAGTGAAAAAGCAGTGAGATTTTCTTAGGAATGCATTCATAATAGTGATGGTCTAAAATAGAAATACCTCCAGTAAACTACCACTGAACTAGTGAGTTGAAAATAGAAATATCTCCAACAGATATGAAAGGTTGTATGTAATACTTGTTCCAAAAATATATCACCCAACTTGGAATCTTTCAACATGGTTCTGGCCATTTCCTGTACAATTATGTTCTTCCTTTCAATGACTCCATTTTGCTGAGGTGTCCTAGCTGCTGAGAATTACCTTTTTATTCCATGTTCTTCACAAAAGTCCATGAATTCTTTTGATGTGAACTCTCCTCCATTGTATGATCTCAAGCACTTGATTTTCAAATCATTATCGTTTTCAACCATCTCTTTGAATATCCTGAAACATTCAAATGCCTCTAACTTTTCCTTGAGAAAAAAAACTCTGGTCATTCTTGTATACTCATCAGTAAGTAGCATGAAGTATTGTTCACCATTCAACCCTTTTTTTCTCATTGGTCCTCATAGATCAATGTGTACAATCTCCAATGGTTTTGCTGTAGAGTATTCCTCTATTCTGAACTCGGTTCTTGTTTTTTTTCCATGTACACAGTGCTTGCACATAGTGTTGGTTGGCTTTGAAATTTTAGGCATTTCTCTTATCGCTTCCTTTCTGCTAATTTTGACAAGATTGTCAAAGTTCATATGACCCATTCTTTTGTGGCAAAGCCAACTTTTATTTTCCTTTCCCAAGAAACATCTTTCCTTTCTGATCTCACTTAAGATGTATATGTTGTTTGGAGTCCTTATTTTTGTCGCCATCAAATTTCCTAATTCTTCTTTCCTTATATCATATTTCTTTGAGTCGAATAGAAGTGTGTGTCCTTGGTCACACATTTGACTCACACTTAGTAGATTATGCTTCATGTTTTCGACAAGTAGGACATTTTCAGCCATGACATATTTACTTCCAAGCTTTATTGTGCCTTTTCCTAAAATTTTGGTTGAGTTATCATTTCCAAAGGAAATTGATCCATCTCTTTCTTTCTTTAGAGTTATAAACTTGTCCTTGTCACTTGACATATGCTTTGAACAACCATTGTCAATGTACCAATCACTTTTTCTGCTTTGGGATTGAAGAGAAATTGAACATTCTTTAATGTTTGGTTTATCCTGCTTCCTTTTCCATATCTTTGATGGTTCTTTTACATGACTGTTAGAATCCTTCTTTGATTCCCTTAGAGGAACAATCAACCTGAAATATTTGGCTATATGTCCAAAATTTTTGCATTTGTAGCATTCTACTTCATTATTTAATGAACCAAAACTATTGTAGTTTATGTTATAAGCTTCATGAGGTTTTTTGAGATAATTATTCCTAGATTAGCCTCTGTAATTACTTATGTTTTTGTCATAGGCTTTGCAATTTATAGCCTTGTTCCCAAAATTATTGCAGGAATAACATGATCCAAGAAGGATAGTTTAACACCTGAGTTTGGGAGATCTTCTAGGCATTGCAACTCTTTTGTAATCTTCTTCTTGAGTCCTCTCCATTGTTGGTTTTTGATTCCTTGTTCCTCTGATTTGTTGGTCTTGTTTTTGAATGATCTTCATTGCCTTAATGTTATCCTTTGAAGGCTTGCATTCTTCCCTTTTGATGGGACCTCTAATGACTTATGCATACATTTTCTGTTCTGCCTCTTTTTCTGTTGTTGTTGAGCTTGAACCTTCCTCAGTATGAGTTTTTTTGTATCCTAGTCTAGACTTGTCATCGCATGGCCTTTGACTATTGATGATTTCATTCAATATTTTAGTGTTGTTACCGAAGTTCTATCAGACGTCCTTCTTCTAAAGTTCCTTTCTTAGTGATACTATTTCAACTTCCAAAGAATTGTTTATTTTATGCTTTTATTCCAACTAATTTTTTAGTGTTTCTTCAATTACTTTGGCATTTTCCAGTTGTACTTTTAAATTTATGATAATTTGTTGGACTTATTTAGAATTTTTCTTAAGCAACACTTGTGTGGTGTATTGGTAACGGAGGATTGGGAAAGGATTTGGGGGGTCACGGGTTCAACCCCTATCGAATCCCATAAAATTTTAACACACATAAACCATAACTGGCCAATGGGAGGTCACCACGTAGTGGCCTCTCGTTGGCTCCCTTGTGTCATATATCAACAAATGATTAGTCCACTTAGATTGTACAAACTACCACATCACCTTCCAACTTGACATTTGACGTCATTTGTATGGCCTATATGGTCATGCCACGTGTCATACTTACAGCGGTGACACGTGTCACTTTTGACCCTTTGACTTTTTCCTTTTTCCCTGGTTTGACTCGAACTTTGACTAGCCATAAATTTCGCATGTGAACTTTTTTTGAGGCAATTTTTGCATCGTTGGAAAGTTATCACTAAGATCTATGCATTGGAGTTTTTTTTTTAGAGAATTTAGGATATTTGAATTTTGATCTTTTATGGATCCTCCTAGACCTCTATGAGCATTCCATATCCTTCTGTATCTTTGTGAGCATTTTTTATATTCTTCTTGATCATCTGGTCATCCATAATTAGAGGGATGTGAAGGACAATTGCATCATTCTAGATGGATTGAAGGATGACTTGATGCCTCATGTATCAAGAAAGAATACTACTAGGGACATCTGGGAGGATATGAAGAGTTTATTTCATAGCAAGAATGAGAATCACATAATGGTGTCGAGGGAGAAGCTTAGGGACAAAAAGATGATAAGATCAGATATGGTGACAAGTTATCTCACCTATACCTGACAAGTTCTATATGATTTGGTTGCAATTGGGGAAAAAATGGATGATTCAGAGTTGGTGAGGATGGTTCTCAAGGGATTCAAGAAGGACTAGACACCATTCATCAAAGGAATTGTGGCACGAGAGACNTGNAAAGGGATTCAAGAAGGACTAGACACCATTCATCAAAGGAATTGTGGCACGAGAGAAGCTTCCATATTGGTCAAGCTTATGGAATGACTTGATTCAGAAGGAACTTTGATATGGGGGAGAATATCATGATACGAAGGTCAATGGTGATTCTTGAAAAAGAGCAAAGGCAGAGTGGTGGAAATGAATAATCTTGGATTTAGAAAAATGTTTTTCAAAACAAATGCACTTCCGGGGGAATGGTAGTCAATTATTGTTGATAGTGGTAGTTGTGAGAATATGGTTTCCAAAGATATGGTAGATAATTTGAAATTATGCTATGAAACACATCCCCATCCTTACAGAATTGCAAGGTTAAAAAAAGGGAATGAAGTCACCATCAATAAAATATGTTTGATCAAGTTTTCCATCGATAATACTTATAAAAATAAAATATGTTTGATCAAGTTTTCCATCGATAATACTTATAAATATGAAGTCTAGTGCAATGTCATTCTGATGGATGCATGTCATCTATTATTAGGGAGGCCTTGGCAATATGACATAAAATTCATGCGTAATGGAGAAAATAATACCTACACCTTTTGGAAGGATGGATCAAAAGATGTCTTATTTCCCCTTAAGGATGAGGGGAAAACTGAGAATATGTTGTCTGAAAGAGAGCTTGTAAAGGAAATGAAGGAAACAAGATTATGCAATGCATTAATAGTGTAGAAAGGAGTTGGGGAAGACATACCAATCCCTATTGAAGTGGAGAAGATACTATAAGAATATGTTGATGTTATCCCTAATGAGCTACCTGATGGTCTTCCATCCAAGAGGGATATTCAACATCACATTGATCTAATCCCAATATCATTTTTACCTAATCAAACTGCCTATAGGATGAGTCCTACACAACATGCAAAGCTCAAACAACAAGTGAAACAACTTATAAAGAAAGACATGGTAAGAGAAAGCATGAGTCCCTATGTTGTACCAACATTGTTGACTCCCAAAAAGGTTAATACATGGAGGATGTGAAAACATAGAAGATAAATCAATAAAATTACCATCAAATATCAGTTTCCTATACCCTTCTTAGATGACATGATGGATGTGCTAGTTAGAGCTAAATATTTTAGTAAAATTGATTTGCGAAGTGGATACCAACAGATTCATATTCACAAAGTGGATGAGTGGAAAACTTTCTTCAAGAATAGGGATGGACTATATGAATGGATGGTGATGCCATTCGAGATTTCCAATGCACCTAGTAATTTCATGCAGTTGATGAATATTATTCTTTGGCCTTATATTGGTAATTTTATTGTCATTTATTTTGATGAAATCCTAGTTTTCAGTAACAACAAATAAGATCACTTACAACATTTAAAAATTATATTGGATGCGTCGAGAAAACATAAATTTATAAAAACATGAAGAAATATAGGTTCTTGCAAGAAAGTTTGGTATTTATGGGTTTTGTCATCTCAACAGGAGTCAAGATGGATTCAGAGAAGGTCAGAGAAATTTTGGAGAGGCCTAGTCCTCAGAGCATAACAAAGGTAATAAGTTTTCATGGACTGAACACCTTTTACCGAAAATTTATTCTAAATTTTAGCATTATTGTAGCACCCATGACAGATTGCACCAAAGGAAAGACATTCATGTGGACCAATGAAGCTGAGGAAAGTTTTAAGTTTTTAAAAAAGAAGGTAATTGAGGCACTTATATTAGCCTTACCAATTTTTGATAAAGTGTTTGAGGTAGACTTTGATGCTACACATGTAGACATTGGAGCTGTGCTTAGCCAAGAAATTAGACAAATTTCATTTTTTAGTGAAAATTTGAATGAGGAAAGAAAGAAATACTCCACATATGATGTAGAATTTTATGCAATTGTGCAAGAATTGCGAGATTGGAGGCATTATTTACATATCACATTTCATTAAAATATGTAAACACCCAAAACAAATTGAACAATAGACATGAAAAATGGGTCTCTTTCTTACAAGTCTACACCTTTGTTCTGAAGCACAAATCAAGACAACAAAATCAAGTTGTAGATGCTTTGAGTTGACGCACTGTTTTTTTGACAACCATGGAAAATCAAGTAATTGGGTTTGTTGCATTACAGGATCTCTATGCGTATAATAATGATTTCTGGGAGATTGTGGAATAGTTGAATAATCCAGTAGCTGGGAACATGGATCTTTCTCATGGAGAATATTTTATGCAAGATGACTACCTCTTCAAAGGAAAACAACTATGCATGTTAATTGGTTCTATGAGAGAAAATATTATCAGAGAACTGAATAGTAGTGGTTTGGAAAGACATTTTGGAAAGGATACGACACTATCCTTAATCGAAGATAAGTATTACTAGTCGAAGATGAAAAAGGATATAACCAGGCATGTGACAGGATGTAGGATTTTTCAAATGGCTAAGAACACTCACAAAATATAGGGTTGTATATGCCATTACTAGTGCCCATAGACCCATGGACAGATCTGAGCATGGAGTTTGTGTTTGGTCTCCCAAACACACACTAAGGTAATGGTTCTATTTTTGTGGTTGTTGATAGGTTCTCTAAAATGGCTCATTTCAGTGTTTCTAAGAAAACTAGTGATGCATCGAGGGTGGTAGAATTGTTTTTTTCATAAATTGTTAGATTGCATGGGGTTTCAAAAACTTTTACCTATGATAGAGATACTTAGTTCATGGCTAATTTTTGGAGGAATTATGGAAGAAAATGGGGACCAAATTATAGTTCAACACTGCCTATCACCCCCAAACAGATGGGAAACCAAGGTAGTAAATCGGAGTTTGGGAAACCTATTATGGAGCATTATTGGAGAGAATCCCAACCAGTGGGATTTGGATTTAATTCAAGATGAATTTTCCTACAATAGTTTCGTGAATACATCTATAGGTAAATCTCCATTTCAAGTTGTTTACGGTAGAAATTCTATGGGTTTCCTAGACTTGGTTCAGCTACTGCTTGAGGATAAGATCAATGATGATGATGAAGCATTTGCAGAAAACACTCAACAATTGTAGCAACAGGTAAGAAAAAAAATTCAGGCTAGTAATGAACAAAACAAAATTATAAAATATGCTCACCAACGATACCAGGTATTCAATGAAGGTGATTTGGTGATGGCTTATTTAAAAAAAGAGCAGTTTCCTAGAGGAACCTACCACAAATTGAATTATAAGAAAATTAGTCCTTGCAAGATTCTCAAGAAACTTAATGACAATGCTTGTACGATCGATTTTCCAGATGATATCGATATTTATCCTATGTTTAACATTTTTTATTTATATATCTTCCATGGAAATGATCCGAGTGATGACAATGAGTCAGAGGTGGATTGGAAATAGGCCATTCCAAGCAAGAAAAAGGAAAATATTGCACATATTTTAGATAAGAAGACCCTTCATACTCAGAAAGGCCAATACAACCACATATTTTAGATAAGAAGACCCTTCATACTCAGAAAGGCCAATACAACCGATATCTAGTCCAGTGGGAAGGCCTAGCACCAATAGAGAGTACATGGATTACAAAGGGGGACTTTTTCAACCTAGATCTCGTTAAGTGTCAGTGGTTTGAAAACAGTAACTTGCAGGAGTTGCATTCTTTTCAACCAAAGGAGAATGATGCAGGGATTTCTAAGGGTCATAACTTTTGACTCAGTTATCTATTTGGGATGAAATTTTACAAGGAGTTGTGTCTTGAGGAGTTCATTGTCGTTCCAATTTGTTTCTTTAAAACAAACATCATTTTGTCACTTTTATAGGGCCAAATTCCTTCATAGAAGGCCTCAAATTGGGGTTTTAGTGTTTTTTCAAGATTTTTTAAATTGATAATTATCAATTATCTCTTAGTTTATGCACCTAATCAGAAAAGAAAGTTGACAAATAGTGTCACTCTAGTTACATTTTATCTATTGGTCAGTTTTAGAGTCATGCGAGAATTTTCTAAAATTAGTTGTTTTTCTAAAATTAGATGTTTTCCTAAAATTAACAGTTTTCGAAAATATCAAATAATAGTTATAAGGGATTGAACTTCCATTGTAATAGTTAGGATGAAGAAGGAATACAAGAGAGTTATCTTTCCATTCTCGTGTGTTTGCATCGTTTTTAGATCTTGTGGATGAATAAAAGTTTATTGGCTACATCATATATTCATTGGAAAAACACTCCATGGATGGGAAGAAGGAAAAGTTGAAATGAGTGTTTAGGGTACTAGGTGCAAAAGGGATTGTTTAAATTTCAATGATGTATTCTATTGTTCCATTATAATGACCATATTTTCATATGCAAAAAAATATATGGAGCAATATGTGTTTTATGTATGGGTGAAGAGCTTTTCCAATGCATAATTCAAAGAAAAAACAATTAGGGTAATTTTTTATGAATTTATTTTCGTATGAATAGCTTGATTAATTTTGAGAAATAAAAATCTATTTTAAATCCCATTTGGTAACATTATTTGAAATTGTAATTAATCTTTTAACAGGAATTTGTCTCAACAAAAGTATATTATTCATTTGTGTTCATTATTAAGTTAAACATTACTTTCTTTAATCTTTATAACCTTTGCAATCCATAATTTCCATAAGTGAATTGATTTCAAGTGAATGTTGTCAAAAGAATTTGAAAAACATGGACTACATGTATGCCTTGAATAAAAGGAAGACATATTTGTCAATAAATAAGAGCATGGAAAATTTATCTTTGATGGGGTGGATGATATCCATCAAGACAGGATGTGATTACCACATTGGGAATCTTTTACTTTGTAGAAAGGTTTTCAAAAAAATTCACTCAATTGGTTATCTTCGTCTATCAAGAATCCAACTAAGGTTGGAAAAAGATCTTTCATTTTATTCAAAGGTACACCATGGATGAGAGAGTGGGACATTAAAAAACACTACATTTTTATGGATGTGTGACTTCTTTTCCAAACATGGAGAGTGTATGCCAGATAGAGACACAATACGTATTCTAGATAATTTCTCAAGGAGGGAAATCTACAACTTGTATAAAGGATATGTTGAAGGTGTTGAAGGAAATGGTGATTTTATTACATATGCATATTTTACAAGAATATGGAAGAAACAATGTCCATATTCCTAAGAAGTCAAGGATGGGGATTTGTAGTATATGTGCTACTCTTAAATCAAGAAGAGATAAATCTAAATGGGTAGAAAGACGTATATATTTACTATTTTGTTTTTTTTAATTGGATAGTTATCAACTATTAAAACATATGATCAATATTTTCATTTTATGTCATGTGTAGGTTCCATAGTCAAAACACTTCAAGAACATCAGAATCAACAATCCACTGAAAGGAAAAAGTTGTACAAACATCGAAAAAAGTGTTATGATGCTCCAAACAAATATTTATGTATGATAATTGATGGCATGGACCAGAAGAAAACACTTCTACTACATTTTGTTTGTACACCAAAAAATTTATAGGAAGATAGTTTTATTCAGTTTCACTTGGTTGGTTGTATGGTTTTCAATTAAAAAATGTGTCAAAGGGTTTAATTCACAGCTCCAAATATTCATAATGATGCAAATATGACCATCACTATAATTCATCATGTGCTCACTCATTGGTCTGGAAATTTTCCTCAAGTTCTCTATCTACATTTGGACAACACTAGTCGTGAAAATAAAAATCAAATTGTGTTTGGATACCTAAGCATGCTTGTTGAACTGAGAATATTTCAAAATGTGAAAGTTGGTTTCCTTCTTGTTGGACACACTCATGATCA